>JAIPRK010000963.1:0-109513 GCA_025469195.1 Chaitophorus viminalis
ACTTTGGGCACTTGCATCTTCAGAACTTACACGCACAACAAATGCCTGCGAGTCATTTCATGCACATTTTAAAAATAGTTTTTATCGACATTCGCCATCTATTTTACAATGGTTAAATGTTTTAGTCAATGAAGTTCAAACTGACGTTTATTGTAAAATAAGAAGCGTCGGTGAACAAAAAACACCGCGAAACCAAATTTTAAGACTACAAAAAAAAAACCAGAATTTAATTTAATTTAATTTAGTAAAAGGGGAGAAATATGCCGATATACCTTTATAAAATCAATAGCGTATAACTATATATATTTAATTAAAAATTGACTACCTAATTATTTCTGTTATTTTAAAAATTATTACCAATTATAATAAATAAATGCCTAAATGTTTGACTGTGATATCATATTTTACGTAGTAATATTGACTTTTTTGTAATATATTATACAATATTCTATATAATTTTAATTTTAAGTATCACTTGAATGTGTATTTGTCAAAAAAAAATCATTACCAATTATAATAAATAAATAAATAAATAAATAGGGGTTACCAAAATATAAAAACTGAAATTTGTAGTGGCGGAAAAAGGAAATATATATTATTGCACTGGCGGTAAACGGTAAGGTCGATTTTGGCGGAAAACGGTGACGCCCGTATATCGTTTAAAGTGACTCGTTAAAGACAAACCGGGCATGTACCAGTTCCCCCAAAAGTACCTTTTTTAAAACAATTCCCCCCAAACTACCTAGAGCAAAATGTACCAGTTGCCCTTATATATTTATATATACACGATTACAATATATAGCCTGTAAAATAGGGGAGGTAAATGTACAAATAATAAATAAAATTTTTTATAAAAGTGATGTAAAATAGTATAAAATGATTAAATCAAATTTTGATATTTGCAATTATATATGATATTGTATTTTGTAATAAATAATAAATATAATTTATTATACAAATAGTATGGATAAAATGAAAATTGTACTTTAAATTTAAAATCGGTTATCGAACACAAACATTCGCTGCGTAAAAATTTAACAAAAGTAACCATTTCTAATAATTTAAAACGGAAAGCTGTGGATGCCACATAATTATAATATTATTATTTCATTGACTTTTTCACATTATTTTGCTAGTAATTATTATAAGCATATGAATATTTTATCTAATTTTTTTTTTTTTTGACAAATTATGCCACATAATTATTATATTATTTATTATTTTATTAACTTTTTCATATTATATGATAAATTATCACATTTAATATACCACTTATCATTATAACTATATTATTTATTATGATTTTTTTATTTCTATCGTTATAATTTTCATTTTATCCATACTATTTGTATAATATATTATATTTTATATTTATTCCAAAATACAATATCATATATAATTGCAAATATCAAAATATGATTTTATGATTTTATATTATTTTACATTATTTTTATAAATAATTTTATTTATTATTTTTATATTTACCTCCCCTATTTTACAGGCTATATATGGTAATCGTGTATATATTAACATGTGAGGGCAACTGGTACATTCAGTTGGGGACAACTGGTACATTTGGTCGAGGGCAACTGGTATATTTTAAAAATCCCAATAACAGCTGTGGGGAGCAATTGGTCAACACCCGAAAAATCCCCCACCCATAATTATTGTACTACCCATACAATACTAAAATAGATATAAGCTAAATACACAACAATGGTTAACAAGGTGTTCAATACTAATCATAATACTGTAGTTTCATGTTAAATCATTTAACAAATGTGACAATTGCAAAATAATTATTTAAAAATGAAAACATATTTCTGTCCTCTACCGTCCTTTAAAAATACGATGATGCAGGGAACAACTAAATTTTTAAATTCTAATCACTAACTTTTGAGGGTTCTGTCACTGAATAGCATCTCTCCTCATATTTTCCATGTTATGTAAAAAATTATAATCATCAGATATGATAATTGTACACTATATAATATAGATGGTCAATATTCTATTTTTAATAAAAATAAAAATTGAAAAATTGAGGATATAGGTTATAATAATATATACGATGTAAGATAATATATAGGTTATAATGGATAAGGTTTTAGTAAACCGAGACGAGTGATAAATTGGAATCTCTATGTCTACTATTTTTTACAATATCTATAATAAAGTTTTAAAATAGAATAAAAAAATTATAATACTCATTAGTCATTATAATATACTTTTAGTGTGAACCATATACTGTATCTAATTTTAAATTATTGTAACTTTCTAAAATAGAAAATAAACAAGAATATTCTACTAGTTAGATTTTCAAAATTAAAATTAATAATGACTCTCTATTACTCAGTAACAAAATGATGTTTACTTGTGTAACTGCTGTGTTATAATGTTTTTGAAAATAAAAGCACTTAAATATATAAAAAAAAAAAATTATGTTACACTATGAATAAATTATTTACTCTGAAACGTTCATATGTGAACCATTTTTAAACCCTTTTAGCGTGAAAATAAAGTTGTTGAGCAGTAAATAATAATTGTCATGGACTCGTTAAAAATCACGGATCCAAAAAAATTAAAACGCACTACCAAAGTAGTCTGACGGTACGCGTTTAAACTCGTTAAAATATGATGGTTACCATGATGTTGCCTAAATAGCTGGAAACGATACCGTTAAGTAGCTTTTAAACTTCTTTCGTAGTAGATTAAAAACGACCCCATGACATCCGTGTCACGAAACGCTCATAACACAATAAAATATGCCCGAATCAATAATAATAATACGTCATTTGCCGTTTAGACTTATATAATATACAGGCATACAGCTGTGTCTATAAATCAAACAATAATGACACGTGGTTAGGATTAAAATAATGTATAATATTTAATACGATAAAATGTGCAAATGTTGAACTAAGACAAGTTGAATTAGTATCAAGTAGCGATCGTAACGTTCGTGGCAACATGCTCCTTGGCGTTTTGCAATTTAAACTCGGTGCCTAGAACGTTTCATGTACACAACTCGTTCAAATCTCGTTTTGCACAAAAAAAAAAATATAAGTATAGGTATACACACATAACAATATGCGTTTATTGTATACATGAATATTAATATAGTATAATAGCGGCAACGACCATAAAATAATGAAAAAAATGAGGATGTCACGAAATTGGCAAAAAGTACGGTACCTACACAGTGTATAATAATAATACGAACCACAAACTGATCGTGTCACTACGACCTGTTTTCCGTTTATTATTATTGTACAATGTACACTGCAGACACAGCGCCGATGCTTTTTGCTAGTGGAATTTGGTGCCAGGCGGAGCAATTCGTCGTTGAAAGTTCAATTGCAATATTCCGCGGAGCCCACTCGATCGTCTGTTGTGATTCTTGACGTGCGTACGATTGGACAGTGTACAGGTAAATCCGAAACTAATTCAATTATTATTACCATCATAATATCGCTTTTACTTTATAACTCAGTTTATTAATCAGATCAAATTAAACTATAACCGTTTAACAACTCGCGTTAATTGCAAATAGGCAAATGACCGTGGTCAGTACAGCATAAATTGATTTCACGTAACAATCGAGGAAGGGTTGGGGATCAATTAAATATGAACTGCTTTACTTTTTATCTATTACTATTTCTATTAATTCAAATGGTATGGTTTTGATTTTGGTATAAATTTAATGTTATTTTGTTCAAATAGCAGAAAACCAGAATCAATGTTGATATGACAGTATACTTTGATATTATGCAAAAAAGTAACATATTTTATCAGGAACCAACAGGCCAAATTTATCCGTTCATTTTTAAGTAATATTTTCGAAAATGATTATATTATTTATATAACATTAAAAATGAACTTAACAATGTTTGAAAAAATTAAATAGTATAATTACAAATTAACATAAAATCCATATTTTAATTTAAAAAATATATTTCATACTTCCCATAAGTCCGCATAAAGCTGCACGATTGTTTTATTTCATAAAATATGAATGATAATATAACTAATAGGTATTATTATAATAAATATAATAAATAATTTGTTCTATCAATAAACAATTATAATAAATTAAGTTTGCTGATCTTCGTACAGAAATTTGTTACCTGGAATATCTCAAAATTTACGGAATCGTGTTGACTTTTATTGGCATTCGTGATATACAAACCTGATTCCTCAAATTGCATATATATACCTCAACGATTCTGCAGTCTTATCCCTCGTTAAACACAAACTAACATATGTATGTATATATTCCAAGTTCAGATATAGATTAATTATATTTATATTATGATATTAGGTATATATTTAATTTATGGGAACAAACGAATATATTTTTTAGGTTTACTCATGTACCCATATAATTCATATCAAAGATGCATTTTGCAAAGCAGCAAAAATACCAAAAAGAAATACGATGTGGGGTCGATAGCCCTTTCATTTTAAAATATATTAATAATAGTATTATATATATATATATATATATATATATATTAATAATTATTAAAATAATATAATACAGTAAAATAAATATTAAAATTGATTGTTCAAACTATAGTATTAACCAATATGTTAGTATAGTTGCTGCCATAATTCGTTGATGATTTTTTTTTTTTTACAATATTTATTATTTTGAAAATTACTAAAAATACTTAATATCACCCAAAATGCTCTAAAAGATAAAATATGTAAATATTCAATGAAAATCATCAAATCGTAAAAGAAAAAAAAATTGATCAATGTAAAAATATACAAAATATGCACCAAAAAAGTTTCATAATTTAAACCACTATCGTCATACAAAACAAGTGTTGGGCTCGCTTAGCATATCAATCATAAAAAATATGCAAATGCATACACACTCTACACATAATTATTAATAAATATACCAGTCTATTATATTATAATCACATATTATGTTATACTATATTCAATATTTTATTATAATGTAACACAATTTATTTGCTTTCGATAAAGTACAGTGAACGATTAATATTTAATAATATAAAATAGTAGTAGTAGTATAATAATTAATTTGGATCTAAAAACTAATATCTTAAGTTACCTGGACCCGTCCGATAAATATGATAAACGTAATAATACGTACTGGTATATTATGTACAATATAAAATGCCGAAATTAACTAATTTTTTTCATTTTAATAAATAACGTTACTAAAAGCTGCATTTGACGAATCACGGATGCGGTACGGCAACGTTGCCTTAAAAAACATGAGGAATCATGTATGATTGTAAATTGTTATTAAAATCTATACTTATGATTCCCCAAATTTAATAATTATTATTTTAATATTTTGACTGTTCGATTTTCCATTTTCATCAGCATATTACGATACATAAAAATATAAAATATGGATTCGATTTATGAATGTTTTTAAAAATGACAAAGTTTTTTCGTTATTTATTATATCAGCCAACTTAAACAAATATTATTACTTAGAATAGTAAGATGACTTCAATAGTATATTGTATTATTACAAAATGTATTTACTCGACGAAATATAAAAATACGTATACCTAATATAATTAACTGGATTGACAAACTCAAACTGTTGTCTTTTTCAATTTTTCCAATTTAATAAAAAAAAAAAAAAAATTAAACGAGGGGTGGCTAGCAAAAAAAAAAACGGTCCGAAATAGGCTGTCTCGATTGTTCTAAAGTCATGACATCAGAACGACGAGATCAATTAATCATAAAACGTTGCGCATTGTCTAAAGACACCCGTAGGTATACCTTGTCAACAACTTATAATCATAGGTATAATGTTTGCGCGGAAAAAAAATCACGCAATACACATTCGTTTCCGTAACCGCCGAACCGTTAACTCAGTTTTCGAGGTTAACCGTAATTACCTTACCCACCTATTCAATAAGAACCAATCGACCCGCCAACGTTCAGACCGTTATTAATTGTGTAATAAAAACATTGTCAAAACCATATTTGTTTCATTGAATTCAATTGACTGCGCCCGAAATGACACAAAATCGTGCACATCGACATCCTCTCTTATATGTGCCCGAGGAGAGGACATGTTCTAGTATCGTTCCGGGTACCATCGCGCGCTATTAAATCATCCGTCTTAACATATACTATTATACAATGCGATATTCATAATATACATTGTATTATATAATAAGTCCATAATATATAGTGCAGCAAGATGCCCGATGATGAATGTCACCGTTGTTCCGCCGGGAAAGACGGCCAACCCGTGGCGCGCACATGTGACGAACAGAAAGAAGTAAGTCATGAATTAAGCGAGAGAGTCGAAATGCGAGAGCGAAGAAGAAACATGCGATTACGAATTATTATAAGTAATATTTTTACAGATTCTCTCGAAGGTAATAGATGATTACAATCCTTGGGGAAAACCGGGCCATGGTGCTCCCAACGACGATGGTCTTCGGAAAAGAAAAATATTTACAGACCCTCCGACTCCTCCGTGGAAGGTAAGAATAATAATTATTATAAAAACTGAAGTCTACGTTACTATTAATAAATTGTGAATCAAAAATATTATCGGTTTCATCTTTTCACGCTCGATTGCGTCATGATTCCGAATTTTTAAAATATAGGTACGAATTATCAATCATATTAAATAGAAAATATACTTTATACTTATAAGAAATTATTGTTATAATTATATTTATTAATATTATACTATAACAACGATGTAGCGATTGTTTACTTGTTTTCTCATACAACTAATAATATTACAAGTTAATAATCAAATGCATTATGAGTTCGAAAATATATGAAAACAAATAACGCGTTATCATTATTATATTTCCGCGTGTATCATATCCGCTTTTATTCGATTTGTAAAATATTGCCACCAATGACTTCATACTTACAAGTCATAATATAAGTCATACAAATATTATTTTCTCATGTCAACGGGCCACGAGTGAACAGAAATTACTTACAGATTAATGGCAGCTTGTTAGTCGATTTTAGACTCATGGATTTCTAAAATCTTTATAAACGTCTTCACACAAACTTGTTTATCATTGTTGTGGCACTTAACAGTATGCCTTGATTTGGTACAATTTTGATAAATATATATAACGCTAATTTATTTGCGTTTAATAGTTTTTAAAACAAAGTAAATACCTTTACATACTGAACTTTAGCATATCACATGCAACAGGTCAATATTAAACAATGTTATCATAATGTAAAATGTCGTAAATGGAAATTGTTACTTAAATTCGAAGTATAATTTGAACAGTATTTATAAATATGTAAATCAAAACATATCAAATTGTATATAATAATATTCCATATTGTAAATACACTTTTACATATTTTAGAATAAAAAAAACATTTAATTCAAATCATCTTCGTGAAAGTTCATATAGCATTGACATCTCCTTATATACACTTTACACTTTGTTTTATAAATTATTTCAAAGAAAACATAAGTCTAGTAAGTATTATATAATATAATATAACATAATATAATGTAATATGGATAGTATTTTGTTTTTTTTATTTTATTGCAAAAGCTAATAAGTATGTCTAATTTATAAATATTGAGTAAATGAAAACACGCTTGCTTCATATGCCACTATGAGACAATGTTTTTGATTTTAGAATATTCATTATATTTAAGAGCGATGATTTATTATAGTGTTTTAGACGTTCTTTAAACAATTATATATATTTTTTAAACTTACAGTAGCTATAATATATAGAGCATACAATTAAAACTGTTAGACAAATAAAATAAAATAATATTAAACGAAATTTATAATCATTGATATCATCATAATAAAATTCATTCTAAAATATACCTTCAAAATTATGAGATTCATTTTTACGATCAACTTGTAACTATATTTTCAATTAATATATATACATATTGTATCCATTATTGAATACTATAGTAGAATAGTGTACAAGAGCGAATGAAAAATACTACACATCTCACGAGTAGAACTTATTCAATATTCATAGATAAATAAACTATTATTATTATTAATATTATTATAATACGTATACGTGCACTATTTAAACTGTAGATAGGCCCTCGATTATTTGATTAAATTATTATACTACAAATTGTATATCAGTATATCACTTATAATGTATTATTGCCCCGTTTTCTATTGAGTATAATAAATAATAATACTTTTAAAGCATATTATAGTATATCAATATATGCATATTATGTGTACAGCACAGATACACAATGTAAAATATAATAGTTGTACTTCTTTAATTCTATTTGCAATATGGACCGAATTTAAAATTACTCATAAACATTTATATTAAACACACTTATAAATAGGTGACAATAATGTTATTAGTATACTTATAACATTGAAAAATACTCATATTGAAACAAAAACACGTAATAATAGTTGTACTTTAATACCGATACGTTTCTGGTATAGACGCAGAATTGTTTATAGTAAAGTCGGGTTCTATTGAAATACCATAGACGTATTTTTCAAATTTTTTTCCTGAATAAAAAAGAATTTGCACCTTGTGTATTATTTATTTTAGATTAGTTTTTTTTTCTATGAATTATTATTGAAAAGTTACAAAAACTTGAGTGAGCCATGAATGCGTTGAGCTAGTAGTATTGCAGACCAAAATAAATACCCCAAAGAGTAACGCGATATAAACTTAGGTAATATATTTAGGTATTACATCTTAATATGATATATATATAGATTTAGATCTTATTCAATTTCTGAAACCATTCTTATATTCAGAGATATTTTCAGGAAGTTAGTAACGAAGTTACGAAAATGGGACGACCGGGAGGTGGTGCACCTTTGAAAACATCGTCTGGAAAAGTCAAAAACTTTCGGATTGAAGACCCTCAGCTTAGGTTTCAATTCCATGCTCCAGACAGAAACATGGTTGACAATGATTTTAGATACAGAATGCCACTGAAAGATCAAAGAATGTATAAAATGGAATTGGGTGAGCAAAATTATAAATCATCAATTTCGATATATTATAAAATTTGTTTATGATTTGCGTAGGTACCTATGTATTACATTACGATTACGTAAAAATCAAACATCACACTAACTTTCTATTATACTATTTATTTTTACCAATAAATATCTTACAAACGATATAACGGTGATAAAATAATAATGATAGTTATTTTATTGTTTCCATTATTGTTTGTGATATTTATTATTTAATTGCAAACATCCGTTGTAGCCATTGTAAGTATAAATATTGTAGGTATATACTTGGCTGGTTCTTTATATTTGCTTTTTTTTTCAATGAAGACTTTGTACTATTTGATTCCATCCTATTCACTATTTATCATTTATTGACGTTATCAAAAATGTTTATAACTTTACCTGTTATAAATTATTTTTCTCGACTATAACCATTTAGTGTACTTCATTAACCTAATCATATTCGTTACCTCATTAACCTAATAATATTCGTTTGGTACTCATCAAATTTCTGTTCTTTGTCCAAATGTTGTTAACTAAAATATCAAGCACTACATGTAGAATGTGGTATTATAAGCGCATAATGATTATTATTGGTATTAAAATATATGGTGGAATAATAAATGCTGGATAAACATATTTATGCTTGGTTGATTATCACCACCGACAGAGTGTCGAGTAGTCAGTCGTATTGTAACTAAAAACTAAACAGACTAAACAGTATTTTGTATTATTAATTTAAATGTATTTACGACTAACACCAAATAAACATTATTAGGTACTTTTAAAACCTAAACTCTTGGTCGTATTGACTATTTTACACGTCTACAACTACAAATTCCTTTGTCCTTTTTTTCCGAACGTGCGAATTCATATATAATGTTACGTGATGCCAAAGGATTCAACTATATCGGTCCACAACAGCGACATATCTGTTTAAAATATACCTCGTTTAGAGTGTATTAGTGTATAATGAGAGCGATATACAAGTGAACTTAAATATTAAATTTAAATCAAGTTTGATATTCAATATATTACACAACTTGTTAAAATCAGTGGCGTCGTAGCCCATATACAAAGTATAGCGTCAGCTATCCTTTTAAAGATTTTATGGGAGGTGGGTGTCCATACTTGAGTAAATTATTAAAAGTACTTAGTTAACTTAATGGAATCAATTTACATCAGAGTAGGTACAGAATATAATAGAAGTACCTATATATATTAATCGTACAGTACTACAGTATATCTGTCTGTGATTAGTATTTTAGTACTTTATTAAAATCAAAATAATTTATCATTATAAGATTAATATAAATAAAATAATTGAATTTATATTCTTGATAATGCAGATTTTGTATATAAATATATATAAATAAATTTTGGATGACCACTTGTCACAGATTTGTTATTTTTAAGCAATTTTTGGAAACATGAGAGGAGGGAAATAATTTTAAAGAAAAATATTCAATACATTTTAGTGAATAGGTAAGACTCTGTCTCGCTACATCTGAAAAGTAAGTACTTTAACTTAAAGTTAATGTCTAAAATAAATAAATTTTTAATCTTATAGGAAATTAGGAACATTTTTCGTGAACATAACTATGTCAATAAATTGTAACTGTAGGTACTACATGGTCTATGTACCCTTTTTTATTATTTAAAAGAATTCATAGTAATAATAGTAACAACATACTTAAAATATCGATAACGTACTTCTAAATCATAATATAATATATTTTACTTTCATATTCGGTAATAAGAAATAAAAAATGTTTGAAGGTATATTACCTCTCATATTATTGTTACTTAAATTATACGTGACGAAAATTATTGTAAACATCGAATTCATGTTCACGTCTAACTGTTATCTGCTTGTGCCATATTAGGTTTAACTAATTTCGAGGAAATGGTATAAAATTATTTTTAATAAAGACGTATCTTTATTGTCACGAATACCTAGAAAAATTTAAAAATTTTAAGTCTGTTTTAGTTTTCTTTTTGTTTAAAATATGTATTTTAGTATTTATTTTAAATTGTATAGATTATTTCGGCTTATTTAAGTTAGATAGGAGTCAGCAGAATATAGAAAAGTCCATACAATTTTAAAAGTTGTATTACCCTCTGTAGTTTGTTCAGAGTTAACTATTTTAATAGGTATATTATAAACCAGTTAAAGCGTTATATCAAAATATAATAAAACATATTTATCAGAATTAATTTCCGTGCATAAATTCAGGAGTAGAATTCATGTAATAATAATTTTATCAATTGTATTGTTTATATATTATAAATTAAAACACACCGAATATTCACGACAATTTACTTTGTCTCCTTTGTTAGATTATTAGAAAGGTTGTATAGTAATGTATTTTTTCTATATGTCTAATTTTCCAAGAAAACGGAAATTATTTCGATATTTGTAAATTTGCATGATTCCATGGTACCTAGATACATACGGAAGAATAACAATGACATTTATTATTGTTCATTTGTTCAAAAATAATAATATTCCTATGATAACATCTTGCTTCTAAGTTTATTGTTAAAATATAATGTATTGATTATGGATACGTGAATGTAGTTGTAATTATAAATAAAAATTAAAATATTTGCATTATAATAACTTAAAACTAAAACAATTTGGGGTTAGGTCAAAATAAAATTAAAAATATATGACATATGTGCAAGATGCAATATAAAACCGGTAGAGCATAGATTAAAATATGATATAATTAGGGTTAGGATGTTTATGCACTAAAAAATGTATAAACATGTATGCATTTATGCACTAAAAAATAGCTAAATATGCATAAAAAATTTGAAAAATATGCATTAAAAAATTTACAACATTTCTTAGTCGGTTAGAATAAGATCTTTTGACTTTAGGCATAACATAAGTGAGTAGAACGAAATGTATAAATTATTTTATGAACGATTTAATAAATCAAATACACGGCAAAACACGAAACGCGCAGTATACATCGGTCGTAAACTAAACGGCAACTAACTACAAATTATTAAACGTTCTGTCAAAATATTTGATAATATTGTAATGGCTCTCAGTTTATATAGCGTTATAGCTTATAATATATTATATTATAAAACTATATAATATTTTACTTCATTTCCTTTTTAATTAATTATTATTAAATGTTTATTCTTGGTCCTAGTCTAGCACAACTAATAACATTACGGCGATAACTTAATGCATACATACAACTACGATAGCGCTTCGTTCTTGATTCAATTTAAAAATGTTTCGTACTTACTTCTGTTTGTACGAATAACGAAACCTGGTTCGGTATTATATTATATTCAGTCGTACCGATACGTATCAGGGATAGACGACGGATATTTATAGTTAATAAAATGAAGCATTAATAAATGGGTAAATAATCAGTGGGTATTGTACAACACCAGTAGGTACCTATAATAACTATACACACAAATATAAAGACGCGTGACTCGAAAAATAATATCAACAATACAATACTTCACATTTAAATCTATAAACGTAAAAAGTCTACATATAAATATTATGCAATATTATTATTATTATTATTATTAGGTATCTACAGTTTTAGTTTTTTTATTCTTTATGGAACATTATATAATATTATCATTGCGTATATAATATAATGTACTATTGACACAAAATGATAAAATTATTATCTGAACCTACTTCGTTTTAGTATTTAAATATTATTCAACAATATAATGTACCATTATTAAGTGCAAATTCTAATAAAATAAAGTAATGATTCTATGTAATATTTACTCGCCGGTAATATACAAATAATTATAGACAATAGAAGCTAGTGTAAATTCTTAATTTTTAATAATTATTCTGTAATGACTTCTTTGTTGTGCGAAGAAAATAATAGTTATAAAATAAAAATAAGTAAAAACTAAAAATACCTATATATTTTGTAATTATCACGAAACAAATAAAATAAATAAACGTCCGAAAATAATTAAGCATAGGCAACACAAAAAAACCAAAGATGCTATAAGAAAAAAATTATAATTCATTCAAGGCTGTAGCCGGGGAAGTGAGAGTATTAGGATTCAAAATTCTTTCTTTAAATTAAAATGAATAATTTTAAATGCTTATTACATTTGAAACTTCTACACCGTGCAGGTGTCGCTGCGATTATAAGACACAAGTTAATAAAATATTTTATAATTGTGCTTATATAAATCTTAACCTTAATGTAATTTCATAAAACTAAATATTCAGCTAACATGATATGTACGGTGAGTACCTAACCTAAATTATTTTGGTTATCGATGACCAGTAGAGCAGTATATTATTAAATTTTGTTTACGCTATAATCAGTAAACACGGAGCGCTTTCAATCATACACGTAAAGTTTGGTTTTTTTTTGGTATATATAACCACATAGGAGCTTTGTCGTACTAAATTGTCGTGCTTTTTTATTTAATACCTCCACATGTGGAATATTAATTTTTAAAAATTAATAAATCTTCACAATCCAATTTTTGATCTTGGATTTATATTGAGCCAAAATCAAAAAACTAAAACTTAACAAATTTGAAATTTTAAGTAATCACGGTCCACGCATAATTTAAGTTATAATTTTTTAATTTCATATTTTATTGAGCATATTAATGTTCTAAAATTCGCAAGTCAAATAACATATTTATCACCTACCCCCCCCTCCACAGATATTTTGATTGTTATGACCTTGATTTCATTATAGATCAATTTATCTTATAAACAAATCGACTATAATGCTATAAAATATCCGGTTTTGTTAAAATCAATTCAAATGTCAATATTTAAAACTATACAGCCCTCGTGTTATTGGATGAATTTGTGTACAAAATGTGTTGTCTTTTAATGTGATAATACTGATAATGTACCTACCAATTTTAAAATATGTATTACGGTTGAGTATAATATAGATTTTAATAATATAGTATACATGAAACTTTTACCAAACGGCGTATTGTGTATGCAACTCAATAGCAATAAAATTTCTCTAAAAAAGTTTTTAAATGTAGTTGCCTATCTCGAAACTCCCGAAAACGTCATAATATTTTAATTTATAGTATTTAATTTAATAAAAATAATATTTTCAGATGAAATGGTCAGAGAAAAACAAGAAATTGTGGAGGAGAATCGCAAAAAAGAAATGATTCGAGACCAACAATTGGTAAGTTCGATAATATTATATACGTCTGAATATTTTCATAAAATTTGTACATGTTGACTGATTGGGTTAGTTATATAATGATTATTAGAACTCGATCGCAGATCCCTGGGGTACTCCATGCCCAGGGGGTGTTATTTGGAGAGATCCAAAAAGTATTGGAAAAAACTTCTTTCGCTCGTTGGTAACAATATTTCAGAACATTGATTAATATATACATTTTTTAAACTTCAAACGATTTCTATCTTAGCTTGATCAGATTGTTGAGCTTTCGCGCTATAAGATTATTTTACAAATTATTGTTTGTAATTAATTGTATTTTTATTTATGAACAAAAACGTTAATATCTAAATACTAATACATAAGCTTAAACTTAATAGCTTGAACAAGCGCTTATGTTGTGAACAATATGTATAACTAATTATAATAACGTTATTTAAGAATATTTATATATTTGCATGGTAATTAATTATTAATGTATCGCTCTTGCACAGCTTGTGATATTCGTTTACGAAATTATTCAATAATATTGTTTTACTTTTATAGGGATACGTGGATGGCAGTATATTAAAATTGGGATCGCATCCAAACGACAATAAAGAAAGCACTGAAGTTATTGTAATACTTTTATAAAAACGTATTTACTAAATCCATACTTGGTTTCATCAAATATTATTTACCACTTACAATAATTTTATAATAATCATATAACTTTATCTCATTTTTATTGGAAAACTCATAATTATTTTATTAGAAAATACTTTTTTTCCTAAAGTCTAATTTATGAATTCTTAATTTTACAAACCAGAACTATGACGTTTTTTTGACACAATACGTTGTACCTATCAACAAATTGTTCAACTTGGTTTTTGTTCCAAACATAATATTATGTCTATAACAACATCATTGGAATAAAAAAATAATAATAAGTTCAAGTAGATCAATGTAGTTAATTTATATTATATCCGTAGGAAGCAATGACCGGTGGTGTAGAACTAGCTCCGTTACTTGCAGCAAGAAGGAGACACGACTCAAAATGGCCTTTACATACCAGCGACGTTACAAGAATATATGACCCTAAGTCTAAGTAAGTAATACATATTTTTGTACACATACCTTTACAGGGAATTAAAAAAAGGTAGATAAAAAAAAAACGTATATCTCTTTTATGTGCCAAAATTGTATAAGCTATATAACATTGCCACTGATTTATAAATATATTTATAAAAGTACTTATCAGCATTATTATTATATTTTGAGAATCAAATCTAAATTTTTTTTAAAATTATCCAATAAAATTTAGTACTAAGTATTTCGTTTCCAGTTTTTTGATCGACGAAAGAGAATACCACAAGTTTCTTGAGAAGCAAATAACTGGACGTGAGAAACGTAAGCAAGTAAGTATAACTCGTTAATACACGCATTAAATAAATACTAATTTAATAATTTGAGAAAATATACTATATCTGAATCTTAATTCATAGTAATAATTAATTATAGTTATACAAATAGAATTAATAATTAAGACTTAATAATTTTTAAAATCAAGAACTAAACATTTTAGAAAAATGCATTAATTTCTTGTAAAAATCTATGTTTTTTTCTTAGTTAATTAATTGTACGCCAATTGAAAAATATAATTATTTTGAAAACATAATGTTACAGACATATCATGCATAATTTTATCTTGTTCGTAGTTTAGAATATAGAAAAAATCTTTATGTAATAACACGAAACAAATCGAATAACTGTAAAATTTTAGATTGAATTAAATTATATAATTTCATCGAAACACCTTGCTAAGGTCCTAAGATGAATCCAAAAATCATTACTATCACTAACCATTGCAGGGGTTTACCATCTATAAACCGTTGTAATATCGATGATTTTTGTCTGATTTCAGCACGAACACGAAGAGGAAATACAAGAAGGGCAAAAACATTACGAACAATGGAATGAGTATTGGGGTAAACCTGGTGGTGGAGCACCGAAAGGGACAATGAGACAGAAAGAAAATCTCGATTATATTCTCTATCAACTACCGGTCATCAACAGGTCGAAAGAAAAAGAGGAGAAGACCAACTGTGGCGATTGTAAAAAATCGCCAGAAAAATAACGCAATTCTTTATAATTTATTTCGTTTGCATTCGAGTTGCGAATAGTTATTTTCTAACACTTTATGTAACTTAAAATGGAATAATTTTTAGATCGTCTAGTATAAGAGTACCGTTATTAGGAAATCCAATTTTTCATTACATAAAAATTTACTCTTATTGCACACACTAATACGATTACTTGTTAATTGCAAACAAATCTATACAATTATAAAGTAATTACTAAATAATGTTAAACATCGAGTTAGGAATAAACAATAAAATGGATAACTTATTTAAGCAAAAATAAATTATGTAATACTAACCTACGTTTAGAACCATTAATAGAACCACGTTTATTCATTCAAATACAGATTAAAATAAATAATGTGCGATACGTTTTTTAAGTTTATCTTAACGAATTTTCACTTCATAAATGTTGTACAATTTTTTGAATGCAGTATAATTATATAGATATAAACAAACAATGTATTTATTTTTTTATTATGATTTCTCTTTTCTTATTCTTCGTCAGAAACGGAAATTTTTCTTAAGTTGAATTTCCTTACTAAACCAAAATTACATGTTATTAATAAAAACTATCTACTAGACATTTTGATTTTTTTGCTTTTACTGCAATATTATAAAGTGGTCAATGACATAATAAGATCTAAAAAAAAAAAAAACTAAAGTGTCTAACATTTATTCACAAAGCTAAATTAGATACTAGAAATAAAAAATATATTCTATAATATGCCTATTAACACAAAAAACAATCATACATCGAGATCCTTTGCATTTAAACTAATTGGTTGCTACTCTGTTCTTAATTAACACGAAAGATGAAATGTCACATGATTCGTGAATTTAAACTAATACCAACTGTTTCTTGGTATTAAAATTTTAAGTTTATGTAGCGATTACGCAATAATATTATAAAATTTAGAATAGGTGGTACTCGAACTGAAATTGAAAATAAGATTACACTATTTTAACATAAAATAGATATCTTATAATATTCAAATAACAATAATATTGTTATATTATACTCAAATTACATAGGAAGTAAAATTATTTATATTTCAAAGTATTTATATATTGACGCGAATAATTTGTTGATAATAATACCTATATGCATTGTTGGTTTATGTATTGTTTTACTTTATTATTGTTAAATTGTAACGTACAGTGTAATCGTTTTCGCTGAGTAAAAAAACTAACACGTTCTTATAGTCTTTATATCCTTTCCCATCGATTATAATTTATAAGTCGTATAAATGTATGCATTTACACACCACAACGAAAATAATTGTTAATAGGTGCTATGGTTATAATATTATGTCCGTCCGCAGTATAGCCTTCCGGCGGCAGACGCATAACTTGATTTGATGTTAAAATCTTACAAACTTAACATCATGGCGTAATTTTAAATCGAAAGAGACGGTAAGAATAATATTTGCCCAGGCCCATTATTATTTTGTTTTTTATATAATGAGTTATTATCAATGAGTAATGACCAACGACATCCATATTTCACCTAGCGCCTGCGAATTCCTATCCCATTAGCTTTTTTATTACTCGCCCGCTCGACGATTCACTGGGTAATAAAAATAACCGGAAGCATACACTAGGAGGTACACGATATCTAATCGTATACATCGTTTTGGAGGGATTTTTGTTATTATTATTATTCGCATTGTTCATGACGAGATCATCAATTGCAGTGACCTTAAAAAGTGAAATTTTCGCCCCCGGAGACTCCAAGTTCTATTCCAGCTAGGGGACCGGTTACCGTTACCTGCGCGCGTCTTGCGCTCATCGCCGTCGTCGCCGTGATATTGTTTTCGACTGACTTAGTCGCCATCCAGAACGTCTACGAACAACATCAATATGTTATTACAGGTCAGTAATCAATTATTATATTATAAATAATTTTTTTTTTCAACACCTATAAGTCTAAACTGCACGTTTACATATTGTTATAATTCGATTGCGATACTTAAATAATTTAAAACCATCCATGTCGTATTGGTATAATTAGTTCCTCGATTATTTCTCGGACCCGGTAAAAAAAAAAAGTAAATTACCGATAGTTAAAAGTATTATTATAACTATAGAACAATTAAAACAAATTCATTTTTTGATTTTGGTTATTTGCATAAGAAAAATAATTGGTGTCGTATACTATTCAAAAAAACATTTATTTTTCACCCATTACATAAATGTTTCCGTATATGTTTTGTATGCCATTTTCTCCATTTTATATGATTAGAGTAGGTATAAAAAATTAATAATATCGACATTTATGTCAGTATACTTATGGGTTAAGGTCTCATTAAAATATTTGAAGATCCACCAGACAAAATAGTACTAAATACGTTTAAAAAATTTGTAATTTTTAGTATTTTTATTTGATACATTCAGTCTCACTTGCACGTAATATCAATAGAAAAACAAGTAGTTTAAAATCAATATCATGTTTTGAATTATTAAAATGTATAACTTTTTTAATGTAGGTACATAATCAGAAACAAATATTATTATTTGTATTTATACTGATCAGTGATCGTATTACAGTCGTTACCACAATGGACTGCTATAAACATCATACTAGATTAGTAGGAACATTTAGCGGCCAGTTTGTTAAATAATAATTACAATTAATATTTAATTAGTAAATAATATTTAACATATCTTCAAAATATGTAAAAATAGTCAAAATCATATAAAATAAATGCCACGCTTAACACATAATAGGTATAACGTACAAATATGATACATTTTTTGCTTCAACATCTTTCGATGATTGTATTCATCCATTTTATAGTTTATAAAGTATAATTTAAAAGAGCATCGTAACATTTTTTATATCAAATTATTTTAAGCAAAAATATCAAATAAAAAAACTCCTAGATCTTAAAATGTGTGTGTTTACATTATTTTATTAGTTATTTTCGGATTTTCACTTTTACTTATTCCATATCACATATTACACTTTACAATTATGTTTTAGCTAATGTGTGAACTAGTTTATACAAAGCTGAGAATAATAATTTATGTTATTAAAAAAATAATTATGATATTGATAGTTATACAACGATGGAAATGGAAGTTTTGCTTAACCTGACTATTTATGAATTATAGGTACCAGGTGGCTTTTTTATGTGTGTACTTAACCCTCGTTTGTATTAAATGAAACTCATATAATTATTCGTCTCGATAACCACTGATTGTGCAATGTAATAACATATATTACAATGTTTGCTCACAATGGAAATCGCACCAAGTCTGCTGTATACGATTTTATGTACATATTATATTTGTATAACAAATCTTCGGTTACATCGTAGCTTACACGGTCATCTGTTGGATGTTCGGCAAACACGGTTGAAACATAGAATACATAGTAATTACGTTTCTCGAAAATTAATATGATTCAAAATGATGTTCAGAAGGAAAAATGTTTTCACCAAACACTGGGCGGATAAAACACGAAAGGTTTTGTGTGTTTAGCAAAACCTTGTAGTTCCATAAGAATTTAAGTACAGTTATTTTGCGTTCGTATAGAAATCATTCGACTCTCCGACGGTAGGTGCAATGTATAATCATCCAAGTAAAATTATATACAAGGTGTCGTCCTGTAACGATTTGAAATGTTGAAGTCATATGAGTAATGGAAACTTCATTAGGTGATACCTCATCTCTAGAAATTAATAAATACTCGTGGGTCATCAATGTGTTTCGTGCTATATACGACTTTAACTTTAGAGAAAAACAAAAAACCAATATAATTTTTCTTTTATTATTTTTTAGTATCTTATTATCTATTAATTTAGGTATATCATTTTGTACATGAATGATTAGTTTTTAATTATTATTGCCGTAGGAAATGTCGTGAAATTGACAGTGATGCATTGAGCAATTCGTAACGCAAAACTAGTAAGATTGTTCGAATAAAATCCATAAATGAACAGAAAACGCAAGATTCACGCATGCTTGACTTTATAACTTTGTCAGCAATTCAAAATTCAGAGGTTCTTTCCTATATTGAAAAAGTTGATGATAGATAAGCACACAGCTTCTTCGTATAAAAAAAAAAAGTAGTATAGTAATAGTTATTGCGTGCCTATAGCTTAATTATATTCCCAACTGCATTGGCAATAATTAAATTGAAAATGGTTGTTCAAAGTACGTCGGGGAAGTGCATATTAAGCTGTGAAGAGGCCTTTATGGTTATTCTCGGGATTTACCCTTAGCTTTATATTGACTGGCATTTTAATGAGACAAAAATGGTATTCTCGAATTTTTGAGTTGGTGAATGTCTTTTATACTCTCCTGATCACTATGTTTATTAATTACAAATTACGATATTCAAATCCTCCTACAATCTCATCACTATACAATGCAAATTATTACTGAGCACTTTTAATGTCACTATACACGTGGTTACTCTTAATCTATACAACAAATTACGTTTTTATAAATAACAGAATGCAATGTGGAACGAAGATGAAATTCTACGGTCGCCAAAATCGATTACCTTTCCAATAGTTATAATATATTATAATATACAATGCGTATATTGACAATTAATGTCTATGAATATTCATTCGAAACCTTTTTTAATTTTTTTTAACTATAGTTTTACGCACAGATTTCTTTTAAGATAATTTTTATCTTATTTTCTTTTAAGCCTTTAATTGTTTACACCGAGAACACACATTGTATCGATTTGCGTATATACTACGGGCGGATTATGCGGTAAAATGAAAAATATCGTTGTTTGTACACGTTTACACCACGATTTAAACATTGTAATAGTACTGAAATGAAATTTGAGCTATTCTGCTTGTACACTGTGCACTCCATCATTGTAAATTATTCCAAAAGCCACAAGCTCTCTTATTGTATTTACACGCATACAAAACGCAAAGAATAATAATCACGTGGTATTATGTAAACATTTCTATTCAATATTAAATAAAATCAAATGCGTAAACAACGAAATATCGAGCTAAATCTATATTCATATGTATACGTGTTATAAATCGTAAATTCACATTGAGAAATAACAAGAAAAAAAAACATAATGAATATTTACATAAATTTTTACGAAATCAATAATTTATATAAATACCTGGGAATTAATTATAATTTTTTTTTTTTTATAAAACGTACCATATCTGTATTTGCATACGTTTTATACTATTATTTTCCATAACAACGTCAATATAATTCTTGACATTATTTATCCTCCAGATATATATATATATATATATATAATATAATATTGTTAAATTGCAGCGCGGTTGATTAAAACAAAACGTTATTTTTGTTAAAATAAATCAAAGTTAAATAAGTCTTTAAAATATTTCAATATTAGACCGTTGTGGTAAATAGCTATAAATTTATATATATTAGATATACCTATATTTTGTTACCACTTTACTCACACAGTTCACACAATTTCATTCGGTTTAAATCGATGGTCATTCTCTGGATTTCCGAATCACTCGTATACAACTTTACGTATAAGCTCAGACACGAGAGTCAGTCTTTTGCCTAAGATAATAAATGATGATTGCTACCCGAGAACATGAAATCGATCTCGATATCCGTATATAACCTCATTTTATTATTCACATCGTCCTGGCACTCACAATCCAAAATAATTTTTGTCAAGTTGATACCAGATGTTATGGTAGTTAGTGTAACCGTCATTATTTTGGTAGTTTATTAGGAATAGTTTTTTCAACATATTCCTCGTTATTGTATTGGTTTAATACGAGAATGAATTTGTGAGGTGTCCATGGATAGTAACCAATAAATGAACAATGACAGCACAATGCATTTATATGCACATTACAACCATAAATTATTTAATCATTTCGATTCGAGAAAGGAAAAAAGAATAAAAACAATAACAAAGTCGTAGACGACCCGTTTCGGCACGATGACAGCGACCAAGGCCCATTAGTATAATTCGATAATTCAAATCTGTACAACGTTTATCAGATTCATAAACCCGCCTCGGAACACACCGCGCATTACATATTAGTAAGTATATGAAGTATTCTTATTATCGTTAGAATGTGTGTGTGTGTGTGTGTGTGTGTTTTTTTGTGAATGTGAGTGATATCCATTTTAAAACTTTACCACTCAGAGTGCCCGACTATGTTAGGTATAGTTATGGTAAATGGTAGGTATAAGTGTATGACGTATGTATTGTGATTCGGTGAAAGCCATTTCTTAGCACACTAAATCCACTCAATAATTTGAGATCTAATTGACAAAAGAGCGTATAAGCCAAACATTTGATTGAAATTACTTTTTTCTTTTTTTATCACTATAGATCGATTTCATCCGTACATGAAATAAAATATAAGTGAAAATTTAATTATAAATATATAGCTATATTTCTTTGATAAAAGGTTTTTTACTTGATCATTTTCGTACATTAGAGATAACGCTTAAACTATTTTTTTGTTATTACCAAGTAATAAAACGAAATCGCGTAAAAGAACAAATTTATCTATGCCATATAAATTCGAGGTATCAATGTATTCTTATATATGTATTTTGTATTTTATAGATTTTTATAAATGACGGTGTACATTCTATTGTATGAGCATTGCAAATATATATTTTTAACAATAATTTCCAACATTTATAGTGTAATTTATGAATATGCAAAAATAATTTAGTAATTAAATATTGGAGATGCTTTATTTAACAATAATTATTATCGTTTAATTGACGTTAGACTTCAGCGAAAAACCATATTAACCTAACCGGACGTTTTCTTTTTATTAGTTCATTATAAGTTTTACCCGTTCAATGGAATCATACACGATCTTATGTAACGCGGCTTTACACAATGCAATTACAAAATACAATATAAAATCATAACAAAATCAAAATATGACCCAGTACCGCGGTCGTATGAGGTAACCGCACGCACATATATTATATATTAGCTGTATTTAATTAGTTGGACGTGGAAAAAATTGAAAGTGGTCGCGTATAATTTTATAAATGCGGTAGTAGTAAATACGCATACGCGGCGGCGTAAACCAAACAATTGTTTCGCATAACATTATACACCGCGGCGGAGAGATAGGATAGGAGACGTCGCACTGCCGTCGCCGAGGGAACATCCGACGTGAAAATATTATCTTGCATAATGGACGTATGCAAATATATACCAGCTATGTAATATTATGTTTCCAACGCGATTTCCTAAAAATATTGGGCGAAAATAACAAATGAATCGGAAATTATTGTAGATGTACTCATATACTAAAATTTCGAACGTTTTAAATTATTATTTTAAATTTAGACTACGATTTGTTAATCTACCTATACATCAACGGTCGCTGGTCGGTAACTGATGGTCCGCGGGCCAATTGTGATCCGTGGAAGGCAAATAATTTTTACAACGATAAATAAATAAAAAAAAATCAACATGTTATTCGATTTATTGCATTACATTATTGCTCGGTAAATTGTATTTAATATATTCTTTTTTTTTTAAGAATAATTATAATAAAATATGTTTTTTCCCTGGACTTCGCTTGTTTATAATTGTAATTCCCCGGGATCCAATATGAATTACTTGTTGACCACTGTTCTATATACAATTAACTATTACATTAAATTTAAATTTAGATATAAGAGTATATTATAAACTACATGCCAGTCATAATACTCATAACACTATTCCATTTCTATTTATTATAGATACGTTAATGTTATACATTAACATGTATAAGCATCTATAATATAATATAATGTTTAAGGAATAAAATATGAATATGCAAGTTTGTGTTTTTAATATTGTTCTTTTATGTTTTCTTGAATCGTATCGTTATGAAATAATAACAAACAATTCTATCCATATTTCCATTTATATAAGTGCACGAAAAACACGAACACGCATTGATGCATTAATAGATATAGGTACTATAACGTACGGACTGTATAACCATAAATAATGTTATAAAAACCAATCTATCTCTCGCGCGTGACTTTCTTCGCTTTACGATATATAATATATATATATACATATATACGCATGCTAATATTGTTCAGCCCGCGGTAGGACGAGCGCGCGATTGATATATTATAATATATTCGGCGGTTCTCGTACCGGTCGCTACGGTTGACCCCGGTGCATACCAAAACGCAAAGGTGCCGCAGACTCCGAGTACTTCCGATGTACGGGCTATTATAGTGGACCGCCGAGTTTATGTTTGCCGAGCGACGAAGAAGACGATAGTTGTCGTCGTGTGGAATCGATATCGGATGAAAGTAGTCGCGTCGGTGACTATAATAATATGTACGCACGTCATATCATACACACACACACACACACATCGTGTTGGTATAGGTGGATTGTATATAAGCTTATAAAGTGAACTTTCTCCGATTACATTATTTTATTCACGTACGGGTGTGCTCGGATATGAGTGAGCCGTACACACACACACACACACACTCATCCCATACACGTATCATCACAGATACTCGAATAATCACACTATACACTATCGTGAAGTACCCGTTGCACGTGTGCGTGGTGTAGTATGGCGTATATATGTACCTGTAACACACTCGTCGTCGTTTAAACGCATAATTTTCGACTCCGTTATTATAATGCACATGAATACCAATATAATAGGGATGTGCGTATACACTTGTGTGTTTATGTTGTTTAAAAGACGAGTCGTTACGTCATTGTTTTAACATTATGTCTGTATAATATTATGTGCGGTGGTATCGTGCGAACGCGCGGATAAACCACGTCGAAAACGTATACAAACAGCCCGTCGCACAGGCATCATTATTACGTGTATCTATATATATATATATATATTGTAAAAATAAATAGCTGCGCGCATTGTGAAGGCGTGTATAGGTAGGCAGGTACAGGACGTAAACCTACTGCCAGTTTCATGCCTATATCATATTATTATTTAATGATATCTTTATATTTCCGTATAAGTATAGTTCGGTGGTCGTCATCGCGAACTCCGGATTTTATATACGGGTATATAGCTGTAAGAAAACTGTTTTTCCCGAACCCACGTTAGTTTAATGGTTAGTTCAAGTGCACAATACCAGGCCCGGCTTAACACTATCGTAGGCTCTGGGCACAGTGCCGTTATTGCTATGTGCTAATACGGTCCCGCAGTGTTCAGTATTTAAATGATTAAGAAACATTATGTTTGGGAGAAGTAATATTAAATATTTGAATCTTATTGTTTAGCCTTTAAAAAAAAAAATATATATATATATATATATATATATATATATATATATATAACATAAAGATCGAATCTTAATTTTTATAATTATAACTTTATTTCTGATAACAGTTTTGACACATCTTAAAAACAATTCATTTTATTCGAAATGTATTTAAAATTAAATTGCCAGAAACCATAAAAAATAACTTAATTTTATACCATTTTGCAAACTTCTTTATAGATTTTTTTATCGGTTCATTCAATCGATTTCGATAAGTAATTATTACGAATCGTTATTACCATAACGAACATTTAGAATACGAGAAATATTTTACTTGTGCTAACGTCAACAGATAGTATATTAACTCTTAAAATAACAATAAAAAAAAAAATATTACAAAAAAATCTTAGCCACACATTTTATTTTCGTAGGCCCTAGGCTCAGTGCCTATAGTGCCTATGCCCTAATACAGCCCTGCACAACATATCTATATTATGTACAGGTTCCGCGTACAGAAAAAAAATAAATTTAAGGACGGTCTCAAGGTTTTCAAAGGCCGCGGCGATAACAACAATCATAATAACAATACTGTAATAATAATATATAACGACGAAATATTTGATTTGGTTACATTATGCCTGCAACATACTATTTTTTTACATGAACAAAAACTACTGTTTACGTCTGGGTATATACAAATACATTTTCTCACAATTTCAATGGGTTAAACCCCTAAAACCGATTCCTTTAGCTTGAGTGTGTGTGTGTGTGTGTGTGTGTGTGTGTGTATGCGCGCCCTATACGCTGTGGTTACCGATGCTGTACGCGTTTTGCTCGTGTTTTCTCGTCGAACAACGGCAGCTGTGCTCGGGGCGCTGGTTGCAAAACGAACGCAAGCGGATTATAAACAATTATATCAAATTGGAAAACAAAGATAAATAGAAGTTACGCGATATCGCAAACCCACCCATCGCACCACATCAGTATTATTATTATTAGCGTGGTACAATGATACGCGCACATGTATATTATATTATTACACCGTTATTATTGTTATAAATCAAAATTACAACGCGTGTTGCGTCAAAAATGTGATGAAGAACTTCGAGCCCAACCCGTGTAACAATATATATATATATATAATGTAATAATGTACCTTTTACTGTACACACTCCGACACTTATGATATATATGTATATACACCTACCTACACAACACGCTTTCACTCCGACGCTTTCTGACGCAGCCGTAGCTGCCGCGCGGTGAGGTCGCATTTATGGCGTCGGGTCAACAGTTCATGACTTGATATTTTGCACACGATCTGCGAGTAAACAAAAACGAAAAGTGGTATCGCATAAGGTATAACCACCACCACACAAGCACATGGGTGATTTCACTCCGTTCCGCCCGGAGTGAAAAATAAATAAATAAGAACTTCGCGAGGAAAGGAAAAGGACACTGTATGTTCTGGCTGTGCTCTTCTCGTAACTGCGCTCTTGCATGTGTGTATTACGCACACACGTACACACACATTATATATATCGTGCAGTCGTGTAAGTGCACACACGGGTATTACATCGTGTTTGTGCGCACACGGTCGTCGCTATTTGTTTTCATATCATATATAATATGTCACTCGTAAGATGTATTACACATATGACGTACTTACATATTGTGCTTATACGTTTCGCCGGTGAGCCAATGCCACTCTGATGAAAATAACATCACGTTTCCGCGTGTGGCCATCGGTGCACGAACGGTCATCATGCAGTGGCGTGCCCGGCGGGTTATAGCTCGCTCATTATGACGAATGAATGGCCCTGTGTCCTGCGAAATATTCGTAAACGAGAAGTTGATAAGTGTTCGGAAAACCGTTTAATGTTGTACGGAATAAAATAAATAACCGTGGATTCTCTCACATCGTGTTTTATGCGGATGTTTTTGAACCGTCGAACATGGTCATTCGTATAGGACCCGGTCAGGCTGCAGTTACATTATTATTTTTACCTATTCAATAATAATATATAGTTTTCGTTTTGTTACAATATCATTTATTCAGGTGAACAGATAAAATTATACATTAATGTTTATCATGAGAGCTATATCGAAATAAAAATCCAAATATGTGTATAGTTATACTAAATAATAAATATTGTTATTTCGTATTATAGTTGTATTCATTGTTATAATATCTTCACTTTTCACTCTTATTATTGATATGTTTAAAGTCGTCTAAAATCTGTTAATAAGGGGGATGAAGTGCTATTATTTTGATTTTTATTCAATTTTCTGACGCCAAATATTATAGTTATTAATTATCATAACGGATATTCATTATGACTAACAAGTCAATTTGTTTTAATTTCCCCTTCTAAATGAGCCTCTTTGAAATGTAGATCTTGTGCTCGTACATCTGTTATTGAGTCACCCCGAGTACAATGAAATACACAACAAATCATATTCAATGTTTCTATATAAATAATTTTACATATGTAGGTAATAACTAATAGTGCTAATATCTTAATAATATATCACTATAATATGTGATTTAAAATAAACATAGTTTTATTATTTCAGTAAAATCTGGATAATATACTTTGCCACACAATGGGTATTAATTTTTTTAAATTTCGGGAAAAAACTATTTGTATTTTTATGCAAACTTAAATCGTTTTATAACTCGAAACTGTATAAGACGTTAATTATTTTTCCTCCCCTCAAATTTTTAAGAACTAGGATTATTGAAATCCAAGTTGGTTTATCATATTTGGCTATGGTTAAAGCCGTTATTTTCACATGAAGCTCAACACAAAAGTAGATGTCATAGAGTATAGAGAAACGTATTTTTAGATGAAGTCAAATGAATTCAAAACAATATTCCGTCGCAGACTACAATTTTCCTGCTTATTACAAGCATAATAATAATATCGTGACAAAAGCAGACATGATTTTATCGAGGGGGGTTTTTTTTGAGACTAATTTCACTGTCATATACATGCAGATGATACGTACCGCCTTCATCGGGCATATTATAACACATGTTTATGGGTGCCGTAAATATAAAGCGTATAATATACAATTACTTAGAAACATAACATTTCGTCGGCAGATATCGCGAAAATAATATTATGGTCCTTATTGGTGGGTTAGGTACCCGCAAACCACGGCGCAATATTTATTTGATATTATTTTAATCTCTAATAAATGTATACGCGAATTAATGGTTTAGTGAGATTCACGAGCGATAAAGATGTAAATAATATATAATCATTAGCCGTATAATATGTAGTAGGTATGTCGAATGAAAGTAATGCGATAATAGATAAATTATTGAATAATAATACACAATATGTAAAGTGTATACCTATGTAATAATATAAGTAAAAAGCTTGCGGAAAGTATTACTCATTAGTCATTATTACCTTCCATATCTGGCCATCTGGGATATACTTAACTATAACTCATAAGCGTACAACGACAATGGGTTGGAAATACTAAGTCATACCACACGTACAATTCTATACAATTTGAAATTAATTATGCATTTTCTCGAACTCAGTGTTTTAGTATTATCATAAATAATAAAAGAGTGCGTGCAATGTGTTTATAAATTAGAACACTATAGTAAATTATATATAATCAAATTTTCGTTAGAAACATGTTTAGCCAACCTCCAGTCTGCACTTGGTATAAATTATAAAATCATAATTCAAAAGATTGATATATATATATATATATATATATATATATATACAGTGAAAGTGTTATAATATTATGAAATAGTAAATCGAGAAATATGTCGTGAAATTGACTATTGACGATATTATAACATCATGATTAATATAGATTTTATAAACGGCGGTATAGGTGCCTATTCTATACGAATTGTATTGTTAAGAATTATTTAGTTTTATAAATAAAATGACATTATATTAATTGGCTTTCAGCTATTTAAGATAAAATGTATAATTACAGTTACTTGATATTTTATAGATATTATATTATAATATTTTACCATTAATATTTTTACGATATAAAGTAAAATTATTTTGTAATATTATTTATTACGATAATAATATTATTATCTACCTACATATTTTTAACATATTATGGTTAAATTTCGATTCCAACTGAATTATTTTACATAACACTCACTTGGTTCATATTTTGATTAATAATACAATTTCTCACGCTTCGCCGAAATAAAAATCAGGATGTACCTGTGTACTGAATTTAAATCGTGCAACAAACTCTCAATTATCTCGTATACCTGGAATATCTTCACTTTTCTTTTAACCTTATAATAACCTATGAAAATAATCGTTAGTCGTTTATTTTGGATAGCTATGAATTTTTCGGCAAGGCCAAAACCTATTTGGCTATCAAATATAATATTATGTACATGTTTACGTTTACATATTTATTACTAATTATAAAACATATGCAAGGAAATGAATCAAAACGATAATACATGTATAACATTCTGGCCTAATGGCGGTGAAATTGGCGATGATTAATTGTTTTAATTTAATTTGTATGCATATACATTATACTCATATAATATTTATAGACACATACATGTATAATATATATTTACCGTTATAAGGATGTGGCAGTTGTTCAAAATTATTTTTATCGATGGGCTCAAGACGTGAATGCTGTTGTAACTTTTAATTTTTATATTTTTAATTAATTTGCCGACACATATTCAATATAATTTTCATTTTTACTAAACTCTCAAATAATTAATAAATTTATTATAAACAATTACTAACTGTTTTTCTCCCTGAAAACGTCCACAGAGAACTTTAAAAAAATTACCAATTACTAATACTATAAAAAATAAAAATAAATCGGATGACATTGCAAACGGAGCTTTTCATTTAACTATAATTTTTTCAGTATATACATAATTCAAGTTTCTTATCAACATTTATTTTTAAACTCTCATTAATATAAACAACCTTTTTACCGCATTTGATAAAATGTTCAGTCGTTCAAATACCTAAGCGGTTTAATCGGGTTATCTTTTATATTATCATACAATGTGTAGGAGCATGGCTTTGATGGCCAGTTTTGCTGACAACACTCAAATACGTTTCTGAATGGGTGACCAGCCAAGAATTTAACAAAACTCAGGTTCATACCAACATAATAATAAGTGTGCATATAATAATAATCGTCATCGTCGTAGTAGTCAAGATGTATGATATCTGAACATATGTGAAGTTATCCCCCCCCTACTTGATTGAATCTACTTGAAACCTCCACTAATATTTTGAGGGTTATTAGCGAGAATTTGCGAGTCCATATTCAAAATTTGCGAATTGGTAGTTTGCGAAATATACTTAAAAAAACATAAAGGGGGGCCAAATTCACGTGATCCCTCAAGTCAACCTACAATTTCAAAATTTACATCAAACGATGCGCCTTTATTTGTGATAATTAGCAAGGCTATTATACCCCTTATTCTAAAAAAAAAAAAAAAAAAACACCTGTTATTTATAAATAAATACCGGTTCGCCTAACATCGAGTTGAAATACTAATAATTGTTTTATTTTTACACAGGTGTCATCGGTATGCGTGTTACTTGTTATCGCCGCTTCTTGTCTGGCGGATCAGCAACCAGAACTGGACTCATCTAGTTCACTGGACGCTTCGTCCATAAACGACTTGGCCAAAAAGCCGGTGAAACTGGATCCAAAGTTACGGAAAGCTCTGCTCAAAGTGCTCACTCGTCTGGACGAAGAGGATAAAGTGGCAGAAGTAAAACTAACCGAAACCGAGTCGCAACAGCAGCAGCAGCAACATCGAGTGCTGCAAGAGCAACGGCTACAACAGCAAGAAGAACAGCAACTGCGGGAGCAACAGCAACTACGAGAGCAACAGCAACTGCGGGAGCAACAGCAATTGCGAGAACAGCAACAACGATTGCAGCAGCAGCAGCAGAATCAAGTGCGTCAGCTACAACAACAGCAACAGCAGCAGCAACAGCAGCTGCAACAGCGACAGCAGCAGGAACAAAACGAGCGACAGCAGCAGGACGAGAAACAGCGGCAGCAGCAAGAGCAGCAACAGCAACAGCAATTGGTGCAGCTGCAGCGACAGCAACAGGATCAACGGCTGGAGCAAGCGCAACGGGAACAGCTGCGGGAACAGTCGCAGCAGTCGGAACAGCAGCAGACTTACGTGGCGCCATCATCAATACTTCTGCCCACACCTAATCCGTCGGCCGTGGACGCCATAAATACCGCCGTCAAGTCCGTCATAACTTCATCGACCCCGACGTTGTTGCCCACCCCCAGTGCACCGGAAACCGCGAACACGTCGCCCGCAGCGGCCAATGGCAACGACACCGCGTCACGGTCTACCGGCACCGAAGTCGACTTCTTCGAGGCCCCGCTGTTGACGGCGTTCACTCTGCAACAGGACTCGGCCGGCGTGCCGCGTCGCGTGATTCCCATCCTCGCTGTTGGACCCGAGCAGCTGGAGCGCCAAAAAATATTTGCGCTGGAGACTAAGGCTGAAGCGGATGGCGGCGAACGGAACACCGTGGAACCGGACAAGAAGGAGCTGGAGTCCCTGAAGAGCGTCGAGTTGGCGAAGCTCAGGTCGCAGCTGATACCGTTGGACGGGCTGCAACGGGAATCGTTTGCGTTCCAGGAGCAACTTAGATTCGAGCAGAAACTGCAAGACCAGCAACGGCAAAGGTCGTTCCTGCAGCAGCAACAGCAACAGCAAAAGATCCAGCGACAGCAGAAGCAATTACTACAGCAGCAGCAGCAGCAGCAGCAGAGAGTTGCTTTCCAACAACAACCGCAGCTACCACAACAGTTCATACTGCGGCAATCACAACAATCACAACAACAACAACTGCAACCGCAACAAATACCACTGCAACCACAGCCTATCCAACAGGTACGATCGGTTCAACTACAACCGCAGCAATCGATCCAACAAGTGCGACCGAACAATCAAGTGCAACAGCGACAAATCCAACAGATACGACTGAACACAGGGCAACAGCAACAATTCCAGCAGGTGCCGTCGATCCAACTGCAACCGCAACCGATCCAACAAGTACGACTGAACCAAGTGCAACAGCAACAATTCCAGCAGATACCGACGATCCAATTTCAACCGCAACCGCAACAGATCCAATTTCAACCGCAAGCACAACAAATCCAATTTCAATCGGAACCGCAACAGATCCAATTTCAATCGGAACTGCAACAGATCCAACTGCAACCGATACAGTTTCAACAGCAACCAAGATTGGAGCAATTCAGTCAGTTTTTGCCGGAACAACAGTTCGTCCAACAACAGGCGCGAGTACTTAGGCAACCGCATCAACAAGCGTTCGGTTACGGGTTATCCGTGCCGAAATTGCCCGGTGATTTAGACGTAGTGTACAAGGTGTTGGCGTTGAACCACGAAGGAAAGGACTCTGAGCACACGCAAGTTAGGCATCAACAACAACAACAACCCTTATTATGAATGTGTTAGGTATACTCATAGATTATTATTATTATTATTATTGTTATTATTTTTTCTACGTTATAATATTTGATTCCAGTTTTTAGTATACACTACTGCGATGTGAACCTAAGATTTCTATTACATTTTTATTTTTATAAATATTTTACATTACATACGGAGTCATAAGTTCAATGTTTTCAATCGATAATAAATAATGTCGATATAGGACGTGTATTAGGCACAATCGAATGATGACAATAAAAATGTAATCTGTGTTACCATTATTCTGTTGCTACACGCATATAATGTAATTATTTTGTACGGGCATTATTTTCGACGGTAAAGTAATTTTTTTTTTTTAATGACGATTTTACTATGCAAATCATATGTGATTTAATATATTATTTTCAACAGTTTAATGTGTATTATTTTGAAATTGTACTTGATTTATTTAAATGTAATTTGTATAGTTTTCAAATATACATAATGTAAGTTATTTTTTTGTTAACATATCTGCACATAGTATGCGCATAATTATTTCAACAGTAACATTCTTGAAAATATTATTAAATTAATCCCTAATGAAATGTAATATATTTATATTTTCTTACTTAATTGTTATTATTATAACATTAGTATAAAGCGTTATAACACGTCATAACTATAGTACACTTTATATAATAATAATTAATATAATAATTTGAAAACAATTTCAATACACCAACATTTAAATTTATATTGTTATATTATAATTAGATTAGAATTATTTGAAATGTCATCAAATCATATCTTGATACTTTATAGTCATGAATCATAATAATAAATTTAACGAAAATTGTAAATATCGTTTGTACTGTGTTGTATCGCTTTACACAAATATCGACAGAATATTCCTCTATACTTATACTACAGGACATAGTATTATGTTTACCGATTCAATATGTTAGTGATAATTATTGCATCATAACTAAATGATAGTTATTAGAACTAATTTGATCGGTCATACATATCCGTGAAGTATTCGACATAATAAACACTCATCGCTGATTCACATGGGGTTTGATACCGCGCTTTTGATGTGTTAAAGGAGGAAAAATATAGAATAATACCCATTTTTTTATCCGATAGTATCCATAATCAATGATATTGAGACAACTCGATACAACGATCATTTGAAGTTAACCATTTTGATTTTTAACATTCGCAGTTTAATGCGTTTACTGTACCTATCCGATCAATTGGAGTGGGATCTAGTAGATCAGCGGTTCCCAATTTATTGGTGGCCCGTGGACCACCAGGGGTCCACGTGTTGATATTAGGGAGTCCGTGGTTGTGTAGTGCTGAAGTGATATTTTTATTTTATTTTAGTGGAACTAAATTCGTAGTGGTTTGAAATTCTAAGTATTTTTAACTATCACTATTGAAACTCGATTATCGCGAAAAAGGTAGACAATTAATAATAAAACAAAATTGAAAAATAAGTATTCACAAATAAGGGGTCCCCGGATCTATTTAAGTCTTAGGTAGGGGTCCGTGGCTTCATACTAAATGGGAACCGCTGTAAAGTAGATAAATAATATTGTCACGCGAATGGGGCAGAGACGGTAGGTAACCAAAGTACGGGAAAAAACGTTTGCAAGGATTGTCGCCATGAACGCGACCGGAATTCGGTGGACGTGACGCGTTTCGTATTATCAAAAATCGCAACGAACACGACTCGTATAAAATCAGCCATCACGTAACACAAATACCGTATGCCTGCAATAACATTATGATGTTCAAACGAATTATCATCACGTCGAAACCCGACAAACGTGTAAATAATATTACAGTCGTCACGTTAATGTACAGCGACAGCATTAGTGCATATCAATGTTCCGATTTCTGAATGCTTCCATGCGAAAACAAATAATGTTGATAAGTCTGATAATTGCACAAGAGTAGCCAAGATGGATGTAACAGCGGCACAATCTAACTCTAAAGTCGTCAAACATTATACATATAATAAATAATAATGTTCCTACGCAAATATTATAAAATTTGTTCGTCGGTCGTATAAATATTTGTTAATTGTTATGCGTACTGTTTGTTTTAATGTTAACGATTAAAATTCTATTTTTTCGCATTCCTCTCGCGAGATCATAGAATTTTATAAAGCATCGGAATACCAACAAACCGTTTGATGGGAAAAGGGAAAGCTCATTTTAAATTCGCAAAACTCACTCTGCACGTGCTGTATGGTACGGTTCACTCTGCTGCTACGATTCGCGTTGGGTACCTGTTGTGGAAAAGCGATATGCCGATATATGAATACTATTATCAGATTTATAAGACCGTACGGTACGTCTTGAATTAAATATGTTTCTCGTCTTTAATGAGTCACCGAAGTTATTGCAAAGCAATATCACCATACACTTATAACAATTATTGAAAAACGACAGTTCGTCCGTAACGGAATCACAAAAACGAAAGATGTGAGATAACTGCGTACACCACTGCAGAGATTGCTAAAAATAACGTGACCGTTAAAAATATTGCATTCTATTAGTCCGTAGGTTAATCAACGTGGTGGTAAACTGCATGTAAAAAGAAACAGTGTCAAATTATGTATATAAAGTATAGGTATACATCATGAATGCAAAACGATTTTTCAATGGCATAGCTGGTAAGTGGCAATAAACAATTTTAAATTACTACTAAAATATTGGAAAGCATCCAAGACATGTGTACCTACCGGTATTAATTATAAACGATGCAGAGTTCTCGTACCATAATATAATTCTCTCCGGAGCTTACAAAACATGGTTGAGGTCAAGTATGGTGAACTGCGATGCGAAGATTATTGAAAACGCGTTTATGTCACCGTTTTGAATGGTACGGGAACTATAAGTAACTTAGTAACGGACAGATTTCTAAATTAAGTTTCTTATTTGTCCGCGGTAGAAGAGACGAGAATAAACACATTAAATTCATTCTGATTTCGACAATTTTTTAACTAGAGTTAGGATTTTAGTAAATGTTTGTCATTTTTTCAGAATACTCGTTACATTTTCAGTAATTACTTTTTACCTGTTGGTAGAAATGTATTTTCCTTTATTTTATTTAATCAAGAATAAAACTTATTAAGTATTTAAGTAATTAATTATAATAAGTTATAAGTTGTTTAATTTGTAAATATTAGACAAATAAAAAATAAAATTTTCTTGCATATTTTTACTGCATAAAATTCCGTGTTCTAATAATAATGGACTTATTGAAAATGTGTATTATGTAAAAACTGAAAACATAACTAATAATGGTATATATAAGTATAGCGAGATAAATACCTAGTACTTTACTATATTTCAATGTCTGAAATATTTAATGTATTATTATTAATATTAAAAAACAAAATAAATATTAGCTGAACTGAATTGTTTTAAATTTCAGCGGCAAGCATGAAATAAGCAGCGGTGTATATACTGCTTTACCAAAAAACCAAATACCTACAATATTTTTTTTAGTGTTAAATAAAAATGCATGTTTTGCTGACCGTTAATTCAACATCAAAACTAATCATTATGATGTTTGCATAATTATTGCATTAACTGCGTCTATAATATATAAATATATATTAGTAGTCTGATTCTGTATAATGTACGTCGATTGGCGGTTTAATTATTTCACACACAGCGCATCGCTTATCAAAATAATATTGTTTAACTTCCTCTGGGACGAAACTGCTTGTATACAGTGAGCGCGATAAAGTATTGAGATATTAATATATTATACGCATATTGTGATACTCTTCCGCGTCATCGGTCGTCATATGCATAATTATATTATGACTAACTACCTATTAGTCCTATTACAGAATTCGAATTTCTAGAGTCACCCCATCTTATAATTAATTATCAACTAGACGACACATTATTTTATTCTAATCTTCAACGACGCAGTACTATTTCGGAGCTCTATCTCGTATGATAACGAGAGCGGAAAAAACCTATTATTGTGTATACGAACTTGGAAAAAAAAACCACGTCATTGTCAATAACAAATACATATACCTATAAGTATAATTCCATGTCTTGTTTAACGTATCGCGTTTCATTTGTTCCGTCTAATTTTGTATAATGATTAGACATATATTTAAAATACTTATATATTAACTCGCATGAGTTATATACGCACCTCTTCTATGGCTTTATACCAGTTGTTTATATAAACGTATATTTTAATATTTGATTGACCACTAAAATCCACTCTAATCGGCTAAGAGGAAATGAAAACCGCAGAGGAAAAAACAAAAATATAGTTGTGGCATTGACATTAATCACGATTCATGAGAAAGATAACCGTGACCTTTTTTCGTCGGGTAAATCGATCGGGCGAATGTATATAATTTCTTACTGCGAGATAAAGCAGGCGAAAATCATCCATAAATCTATAGTGTTGTATTTCTTAGATCATATACCATTTTTTTTTAGTATTGTATTTACAGGGGAATTCCGGATGCCTATATTAGAATTGCACTTGGGTTGAAAAATGGTAATGATGGTCGAACTGGGTACAATTCAGGTAACGGTCGAGCAACTATAAAAAAATTTACAAAACTTTCGGAAAAATTTTTTATGACCGTCAGAAATTTAAATTTTTACGAAATTACATAAAACGATTTAAAATATTTGTTTATATTGAAGTATACGTCGTAGAAATCTAAAACTTTCACCAATTGTTTTGTTGTGAATTTTCTTATAATAATTTCCTTTTCAACATTTTTTACTAATTTTTAAGCTATTTTTAGGCATTTGAAAAATTTGATTTTTTTAAAATGGGCGATAAAAAAATTTCGCTGGAACAAAATACTTGAAAATTGAATAGAAGTTTTTCTTACTGCCATTTAAACACATTATTATTAAAATATGCGAACACAATTGTTTTTTATAAGCGTTTGAAATGCAAATATTTATATAATATTACAATTTAATATACACTAACCTTTTCTAGACTAATAAATCATCTTTCTTATACAATGATACTAATCATTCTATTTAAATTTAACAAATCCATTATAATGACTTATCCTATGAAAGAGGTCCACTTTACCCCTAACTGAACAGCAGAACAAGTTCCCATCCGGTTCTTTTAACTTTTAAGGTCTTTAGATGGGTTTTTATTAATTTTTAATAAACTTCGTCATTTGTTATGTGTTCCGTCCAGGTTATTTTAAACAGCCTCCTGAGCACTATATCCGACTTCCATAGAATGCTGTATAAACATGTTTTCAAAGTATTTTCCTCACTTTATGTCAAAATTTCTAGATATAAGTATAATTTTATTGCTTTGGAATGCACATTTAGTTTAGTTTACTCATATCTCTGGGACTATAGCTGTCCTCGTACCCTACTTTTCCATATATTTATATTCATTCACTGGTTCTAGTGCAGTGGTACTTAACGAGGATAACACCACTCCTTTGGGGATATTTCGGTCTTTCCAGGGGGTGTAAGGCCGCGGTGAACTAATAGAGATTAAAAATAATCAAATTTATTAATATTATACAACAACACTACAAATTATTTAACCTGAAAAAAAAATTAGTAAATATATATACAATTATATTTATAAGAAAAAAAATTGATTTTGTAGGTGAGGGAGGGAGGGGGTGTTAGCAATTAGTTCTTACAATAAAGGGGCATTGAACCAAAATAGATTCAGAACCACTGCTCTAATGAATCACCATCTAGTGCATCATATTTGAGCTTAGGTTCTTTTGTTGTGGCTATAAACAAGAACTTTAGTTTTTGCTTAGTTTATTTTTATGTTGTAATAATTTATTTTAGCACATTACAATCAACTGTAAAATTACAAAGTAATAGTATGTAAAATTAAACTTATTTATGAATAGGAAGTTTCATATACTTAGTTATTGTAAAAAAACAAGATATATAACAGTAAATATAATATGTACTGGTATTTCACTATAGATAAGAGTACCAAAATCAAGTTAATTGCTTTAAAAGTCAAACCAAGTATTTTCATCAAACAGTTTCAACAGAAATATTATCTGAATATTATTCTAAAAATTGCTAACTCTTTTGATTTGTATTTTATGTATACTACCAAATACTTGTAGAAATGATTAACTACATTAATTTTAAATATCACTAATTTACTTTAGACATTTATGATTAAAAAAGTTAAATAATTAAATAGCTTAATTTATTAAATATTAAAATTGAAAAAAAAAACCAAAAATTTAAAACTATATTAAGTATACTATTTGATACAAAAGTTTTTTTATTTTTTAAATTGAAAGCATAATACTATTTTTTAACAAAAAAAAAAAAAATAATCAGTGCCGTTAATAATAAAATAAATGTAAGACTTAAAATGAATTAACTTGCTAATTAAAAGAGTAATTTAAATTGTATGAAAACTTGTTTCAATTACACTAAAAGAATCATTTGAGTAACAAAAAAAGATTGAAAAGCTGTTTTTAATGAAATAAATTGCATGTTTAGTTATAGTTAAAATAATCAGTTAAAATTAAACTTAAATGGTTCAGTGGATACAAAATTTAGTCTTGTAGGTTGATGTACATTATTTGTATCCTTAGATGTTGATGCATTAATAGAAGTAGTGTTATTGGAATCCATTTTCCTAAATGATTCATTCTTATTAGGTTGAAACATGAAATTCCCTGAAATTATGTAAAATACTTAGCATGTCTATGACTTTTTTTTTAAATAAAATAAAATATTATTATTATTTTATTAGAATATGTCTTGGCAGTTGGAATATTAGCTGATAAAATAAAGATTAACATTGGGTTGACACAATAAAGGTATAAAAATAATTAATTAGTAATTAAATGTTTTGATTATTTTTATCATTTAATTAATTACTTAATTACTATTGAATCATAAAAATTAAAAAATTGTATTTGCCCCCACTATTGTAATTATTTATAAACATTCATAATAATTTATAATTTAGAAAAAAATGAATATTTAGTCAACTAACCTGTGGATTGTTGGAGAAAATTATTTTTTAAATTTTGGAAATCAGTTTTATTTGGTGTATTTGAGTCACCTAAAAAAAAAAAAAAATTAACTTTGAACATACAAATTAATTAAAATTGATAAGTGTTTTGATTTATTTTTCAGAAATAAAACAAATTATAATGATTCCATATTAATTTTACATTCTGTAAAACTTACAATCTAAAGAGTTCATAAAATCCAATCTCATATCTGGACATTGACTAATATCATATGAATTTCCAAATAATTCAGACAAATCTGAACCCTGAGAAAAATATAAAATTTAAATTTCAATTAATTTTAATACTACCAAGCTAATCGCATGGCAAAAAAAGAATTTAACATACACAAAAACTACTATTTCCACTGTTTTCAGACACAGGTACACCAGAATTATTCCAATATAAACCTATATAAAAATAAAAGTAGTCATTTAATAAATAATAATGTTAATTTAATTAATTATCAAATGTGGTATATTTCAATTATTTAAATAAGTTTATGTAAAAACCCTTTTTGCAATTAAGATTAAATGGAAAAAAACAATTGAAAATTTTGAACATCAAAATAATTTGAAAGTTAAAAGAAAAGAACTTCTAGGTAATATTTAGCTTTAATAAATTGAACTAATAAGTATTTATTTAAAATTTTTAATCAATGACAATACTGAAAAAAACAAAGCTCAAATATAAAAATGAATAATACATTTTCACAATTTCTTAACTTGAATAATGATTTAACTAGACATTTATAGAATTACTAAGTTATGATAATTAAATATTTTTTAAGAAAATTGAAATTAAAATATTTATATAAATCGGTGCACATGTATGGAAAATAGAAAATTATAGATGGTGTAAACGGTAATTCATAAATTATTTTATTATTGGTTGGAAGCTAATAGGATGTATTATAGCAATGATATGAAAACTATAGATTTTATAAAAATAAATCTTGTTTTCAACTTTAGTTCATAAATAGAGTATAGAACTTGTAGCTCTAATAAAATATGTACTGAAATACCTAAAATATTAGTTTTATAATGAATAAAGTGAAATAAAAAATAATAATTTTTGTATATTTTGACATCGTAGGAGTTGTATCAATACATTTAATAACCGAAAAATAAATCTAATTGACCAACATATTTTTAAAGTAAACTTGCGACTGGGAACAATAAACAACCATATGAACAACATTTTAAATAATTTTAAATATAAAATGAAAAATTATTTAAATTATACATAATTTGAAATAAAATGAAAAAAATATGCTTTAAAACAAAACAAAATATGCAATTATTTGCAAATTAAAATTTTAAAACTAGTTTTGTTTCAGTATAAAACATATTTACTCTATTCATAACTAATATACTATTCTAGTATTTATTTAAATAAAATATCAACAAATTTTATATTTAAGTTGAATGATTACAAAATCAAATTTGTAAACCTGATGTTTTGTTTTGTTCATAACATGAACTGTCATCAAGTTGTAATAATATATCATCAAACATCCTCATTTTATCATAAGTAAGACTTATTGAATCTGATTGCTTGGCAAATTCCAAAGAATTTGATGACTGTAAATGGTTATTATCACTCAAGCTGTTTTGGTTAATATTGGCCGATGAATTTAACAATTCAAATTTTTCTTTATTTTCAATCAAATTATTTCCCATGTAAGTATTCTATTAAGAAAAAAATTAATAAATAACTTGAACAAAAATATTAAAATTAGATATTTAGTTCAAATATATAATGAATATGTTAATTTTTAAAATTTAAATAAAACATATATTTTTTATTGAGTATTTATAGATCAAGAAGATTAAAATAAATAAATTCAAATATATAAATGTCTTACATGTCTCACAGTTATAATTTTATCAAAGCATGCATAATTATAACTGATACATAAATAATAATAGGGGGATTTTAATATATATATATTTTAGAAATATACATCAATTTAATATTATACATATTAAAATAATAAATTACTCTCATACTTTAAATGATTTATTATTATAAAGTATAAATAATATTTTAATAACTTATTATTTTAAATTATTTAATAAATTAATTTTTAAATGAATATAAAGTCACATAATTTTTACTTATAATTCCGCATAACTTTACTTCAATTGGATTAAACTATTTTACTATTAAAATTTTATAATACCTTATTGGTAACATTTGATTGGACAACTTTTGAAATAATTGAATCAGAACTTAGATCAATTTTTTCTTGAAATGGATTATATGGTTTTTTAAATTCAAAATCTGATTGGTCCTCAATTAATTTACGTTTATTGGTTAAGAAATCAAGATCTCCAAGTTTTCTCGTGTCATCAATATTTTTCTCCTCGGTGTCTATTGAAAGATATTTTGGACATTGATTAGAATTTGCTCCCAAGTTACTTTTTAATGCTGGAATATGTTTGTACATTTCATTATTGAAGAGTCAACTTATTTTTACTCAGTTAGTGTCTATATTTTTATTATTATTTAAAATACCATTAGTTTTAAGTAATGATTCTACAGAAGACGAAAGGGAAGTTTCATTTTGTTTTGGGTCATCACACAATTTTAATTGCTTCTTGTCAAATTGATGTTGGTTAGAAAAATCTTGACTTTTATTATTGGAATACAATAAATTGGTTTTTTTTAGTGAATCCAGTTGTACATCAATCATATTTGAGTCAAATGAGCAAAGAGAATGAGTCCAAAATGAAACTTTATTAACTTTCTGTAATTACAATTCAATAAAATTAGAGCAAAATTTTATTTGTTTTTATATATATATAAGTACACATTTTACATGTTTTTGTGATTGAATTAATGAATTTTTCATTTTCAATTTCTCCTGAAATTCTGCATCAAGTTCTCTAAAAATAGAATGTAATACTTAGTCTTAGTTAATTAAATTAAAACAGATAAAATATTTATCAAAGATAAGAAAAAATAATCTTTTTGCTCAAATATGAAGTTCTCTGCCATGTATGATTTCTCTATTTTAAGTATTACTTATTAGTAACTAGTAGTGATGGGCAACGATATAATTTTGGATATTGAATATTGATATTGTTCCAATTTTTCTAATATTGACGGATGATACTGTAAGTTGCACAATATTGTTATTGTATCAAAAATATCGAAATTTAAAACATTAGTTACTTAATAATTATTATTTCGAAAATTTGCTTTACGTAGTTAATTGAAGATAAGAAAATAAAACTAATTACATTCAGACAAATAAATATTATAATATAAATTGTATAAAAATTCAAACTATTTTTACTAAAAATATATATATCCTGATATAGAAGTATATTGATATTGTATCGAATTATTGATATTACTGTACATTACTAGTAACTATTAAGTACCTACAACATAAGTATAAAAAATTCATTTAACATTTTTGTACAAATATTTCAAATTACTTAAAATTGTGATTTAAAATATGTATGAAATATTTTGTTCCATCAGAACCATACTGATTGTTAACAATATTGAAACTAATTTTCAATTTTCTAGTTAAACTGCAAAATTAAGCTATAACAAATATATGACCGGCTTAAGCATAATTTATCAATAAACAATTGACCTTATTATTATTTATATTATTTATACTCTTATACAATAATTAAGAATACTTCAAAATTAAATAGTAAAAATATTAATTTTAACTTTATTAACAAAGGAAGAAAATAATATTACATATTATAAAACATAAAATAAATTAGGTAAAATATAATTTCACTATAAAAAATATCTAAAAGGAACTGAAGATAACATATCTCAATATCTCATGTATTAACTTTTCAGTTATTAAATGCAAAAATTATTAAAGGTTAGTACTTCAGAAATCAAAATGATAAGATTACTGAAATATATTTGAACATTTGATAGATATATGGTATTTAAAATATATATTTTTTCTTAAATACCAAATCATTTACCTTAGATGAATCTTGCATTGTTCTTCTCTTTTATTAATAGAAAATGTTTCCATAAAAATATTTGCAAATCTTACAATAACTTCATTCTGCTTTTTAGCTGAAATAGTTAATATAAATATTTTATTGCAATATAATATACTTAGTTAGAATCTTTGTATTTTCATTAGTCAATAAATAAAATATACATAAATTCCAAGAAAAAAATTTTACACTTAAATTAGTGTATAAATAATTTTATTATAAACAATTTAATAAATCTTACAATTTTCTTTCTCAGCTTTAGAAATGTTTTCTACTAAATTGTCTTTATCCATTAATAATTTTTCATATTCTAATTTTGTGTTTTTTAATTCTAAGTCAGCAATATTTAATGTTTGAATTTCCGGTATACTATTTAGCCTTTCCTAAATAGTTTATCATATTTAAATACTATTATCTAAACTGAATGTTCTTAAAAATTATTTGTACATTTATTAATAAAATAATTATTAGTTATGACAGTTATTTATCTATTAAAATATATACTTTTAGCCAGTTATTGTAGGACCAACAATTTAACAATTATGGTTTCTAGTAGGTATTTACAATAAATTAAAAAATATTATTGTAAAATAGTTTAAATGTTTTAATTAAATAAATTGATAATAATCATTAATCAATCATAATTTTTACATAATTTTCTTATATTCTCAGTATTAATATTTGAATGAGTTATGTATTTTGAGTATTATGATATTGATGTTATATAAAATTACTAAATATTACATTCTAACCTCTTCTTTTTGCCATAATTCCATTTTAATGAATAATTGTAATTCATATTCACTTTTAGATTTATTAATTGAAAATTCTTTTTCTTTATGTTGTATTTCGAGATATGCTAAGGTTTCATAAAAACATATAGTAATGTTGTCAATACTAAAAAAAAACAAATAGGTATATTATGAATTATATATAATATATATATATATATATTTTTTTTTTTGAGGTGAGATTTAATTTAATATTCTTCTATTGTTAAGAATAAAATAAAATATATCAAATTAAATTATATCAATAGACATTATATAGTTTTAAATAATTGAAAATATTTGACAGTTATTTAAATTTTAAATGTAAATAATTAAGAAATTATGAATAATTTTACTATTAAATGTTACTTATTTAATTTTGAAAAAAGGTTTTCAAAAAGAAAAAAAATATAAAAAGTCCATCATTTAATATATAAATCCATTTATATAATATATACCAACCTCAATATATTGTCTCTAACTTCCTTCATTCGTGCTTTTATATCATTTAATTGTTTCTCCAGTCCTTGATTTTCTATTGTTACTAATGTAGTAGAGTCATTGATCTCTTCAATATTTTTTAATTTGACTTAAACATATTAAGATAATTAAATTAAAAACAAGTTAAATATATTTTAAAATATATTACATTTTAGTCAACTAAATTAATGATTTATATAGTTATTAGTAATAATAAAATAAACTAAATGGAAAAATTATAGAGTATAGGACAATGTCATAGTCAATTAATAATTAAAATTACTAAGTAACAAATTTAAATGGGAATTTTTCCCAGTAATAATTTGCAGTCATGTTGTATTTTAATTATGAATATTATTTTATATATATTTACATAAGTCTTAAGTTATTTTAAAAGTGATTTAAAAATTAAATAACATTAGATCAAGAATAATTTTCTATGAACTAATAATAAAATACCTATTTTTATTTAGTTCTTAAATAATAATTACCTATAGTATATTAATGAACATTTTTTTATCAACTTAATGAATTTGTAAAATGGAAAAGAAATGTAAAAACTTTTTTACATCATAAAATTTATAAATGTACCTATCTACATAGGTAGTATTATTATTTTTTTCTAATGTTTTAGTTTAAATTATTTGTGATTTCTAATTTACAAAAATATATGCCCACTGATGTGATAAACTTATTATTATTATTATTAAATTTTAAACTCACGGCGACATTTTTCTTCAATTCTCCAAACTTCAATAACATTCTCATATAAAGATAAATTTACTTTACTTAGCTCATCATCCATGTCTAAATTATTTTCATTGTTGCATGTCATTTTTATCTAATAAATATTACATAAAAATTAATTAAAATAATTTATGTGCCTACTTAATTGCAAATTTGCAGTATGTTTAAATCATTTAGAATTGTAAAGGGGGGCTTAAAATTTACTCTTGAATCCATTATTAATTATCTAATATACATAATACAATAAACATTATTTGAAAAGCCCCTTCAAATCAAACACTGAAATTGTGCCTATTATTATAGATCTAAATCAGCTGTTTACTACCTAATTTACATACATATTAGTTATTTACAATTTCAATAAGAAAACAATATTCATCTAAAGTTATATAATGATTGGGCAGACATGGATCCAGGATATATTTACACAAAATGGGGGAATAGCAGTGGCACACCCAGGGGGGCTTTGTGGTTGAGGCCCCCTAAAAAAAAAAAAATATTTTTTTACTAAATTATACATTATTATAGCATATTTTCACAAATATAGTACTACAATGATGATTGATTAAACATATAAAATAACATATAATAATAATAGTAAAAAAATTATAATAATAATTATTTACTTGTGTGTAAAGAACATAGGAAAATGTTTAAGCCCTCCCCAAACAAAAATCCTGGGTGCGCGCCTGAGGGGTAGTCATCTTGGTTAAAATTTCAGACTGTCTGATAAAAATATGTACTATTCAAATTTATCAGTACAATACTACAATTAGATTTATAAAATAAAGGTAAATCAGTTTATTTTACATGATACCTATATAATAATAAAGTATAAAATATGCAAAAAAAAATGTATCAAAATAGTTTTCTTATTGATGTTTCAAATAATTCAACTTTTATTTTAGTATTAGAATGCTATTGGATAGCTATATGATATACAATAATTAGATAGTATATACATTTTATATTTTACAATATTTTATTGTATCACATAAGTTTTAATGTAATTATTTTTAAGACAATCCTATTATCCTAGAACTCACCAGTGATCAGTCTATGGATGGAGGGAAGGGCGATCACCCCTTGGATCCATGACTGTGATGAGGATGTAACAAACTTTGAATGAACACTTAAAACTCATTATTATTGAAAACTGAATATATTTAATATGTACCCATCTGTACATGAAAATATGTTATTATACACGTACAAGACAGGTATTAGTGTTGTACAGTGTATTAACCATTAGTGCTATACAGAACATTATATATAAATGCACGCTTCATACCTACCTACTTAAATCATAAAATTGTTTTAATTACCTAACGGTGCGCATAATCTTGTTTTGTATAGTACCTTTATAAATCTTAATACATAATACATAATATTTTGTATTATAATTTTTATCATTATTTGATTAATATAACTTACAATTATTGGAACAGTTATCACGGGGAAATTGGAGTAAAAACGGCAGGAACTATTCGGTGGTCGTAGAGTGTTGTAAGATTTTAACATTCGAATATTTTAGAGCATATTGGACAATTTTATAGTGCAACACCAAACGGCAAACAAGTGGAAAGTCAAATTCACAACATCAAAAAAAAAAAAAAATATATTTATAAATACACAACACACATTAGTACATAGGGACGTGAGAAGTTCTAAACTTACAAAAATTAAGGGTTGTTTATACAGTTACGCGTTAGTGTGTAGGCCGTATGGACACAGCGTCACACTGTCACAGTCACACAGACAACAGACTACACTACAGAGACAGACATGAGATATTATGACACAATGACGAAAGTCGCATTTACAGTAATTAGTAATACACAATGAAACAGAATGAAGAAACCTGTTTACAACGGGTCACCAAGGTTCGGTAGTTCGGTAGTTTTCGGTACCGCGGTTGGTACGTAGAAAACGTAAAAAAAAGTAGAAAATGGCGGTTACACTGACAAGGGGCGAGGAAAACATATGGACTTTGTGGACTTTTTGGAGTAGTCTGTGGCCTGTGTTGTGTGCATGAACACTTAACGCTGTTGTGATTCCGAAGTCTTTGTAAAGGAAAACATTATTCACATTATTGCTTGTAATGTAACGGTACATGCGGCTGACGTTGCACATTTTCGTACATCACTATAGTGGCGCAACTATAAAAAAAAAAAAAATAGGGCTTTATAATTACTTAAGTATTTGTATTGTAGTAAATTTTTTTTTTATGCTGACACAATTTTTATTTATTATCAACCGAATAATACTGTGTACATGAATTATGATTGTATTTTAATAATAATTATTAATAATACCAAAATTACAAAAGTTATTGAGAAATAATTTTTATGATTTCTATAAATATAATATATTAATAATATTTATGGAATAAATATTGACCCCGCTGCCACAAACAAGTGTGATACCATCGTCGATCGGGCTGTTATTCTCATTTCTCAGAATGTTAACAGTATTTATACAGAATATAATAAATGAATTATTAAGTAATGATTGTAGTAGTATAGTCTATAAAATATAATACGATATAATAACATAAAATTATACATATTATTACAGTCTTCAACTTGTGGACTGCATGTAGCCATGTACCACATTGTGATATTATTATGTTGGTGATTATTATTTTTTTGGTATTTCATCGATATAACATCACAATTAACTGTGTTCAACTTTTTAAATGCTCAGTTTTGATTTAATTTTTTAGCATTAAAATTTCCATTCCAAGTTACACCTATAATGGGGCCCCGTACTATGCATCGCCACCCACCCCGGTTGTTGCCGCTGAATGCAAAAAACGCAGTAAAATAAAAGATAAAAAAACGACTCAATTTGTTTAATGTTTGGTTGTATTGATTGATAAGTCATAGCGAAAAATATCTTACTAATAATAACATACGTTGGATATAATATGTTTAATTTCCAAAATTATTTTATTATTTTCTGAAACACAAAACTATAATTATTGTTGATTATTTTTTTTTACTGACTAATATTTTTTTTTCTAATTCCCGAGTTGGTGCCGTGTTCAACAATATTAACAGTTGATGAAATAGTTATTTTAGTTTTTCCCGAATGTGTATTCTTTTATCTGTTTCTATTATATTGTATTATATCTATTATATCTATTTGAAAAATTACATTTTGATCTTTAACTGAATTGGCAGTTATACTTATAATATATTAATATATTATATATATAATCAACATCTATAAAAAAATAGTTTCAAAATTATTATGATAATTGCAGCAACCATAATTATCTCCATCCTTTGCAGAATGTTTCACAAAATATTTCACAGTAATTTTAATAAACTTTATTTATTTAAAAAACTTTGATTAGTAATATAGTAATAATTTTATGAAACATTTGCAGATCACCTGAAGTTCATTTGGATGAAGCTTATAGCGAGAACATATCATCTTTAAGAAAACCCATATTGGAATTAATAAGATACTGCATTTATTATATTGGAGAACAAATTTTTTTTAAAAATTCATAATTGAACGCTTGTTTTTAAAAATCAAAAATCGATGGTTATAGTCGTCTAATCATTATGAATACTTTAATAATTTGTTATCATTATTATCGTCATTATCATCATCACCATTGTCATAATAATAATTATAATTATGATTATTTTTATTATTACGTTTTTTTGTTAATGATTGAAACGGTTGATTGACTGGTGTTGTATCGTATATTGGATGTAAGTTTTCGCATATAATGTTTATTTTTTATATGAGTTGGAGATGAAGTGTTGCTAATTTGTGGATTGTCTGTGTTGAAGCTTACATTTAAGGGAAAAATCATGGTTTGGAAAATCATTGTATTGTGGTTTGCTTAGGAGAATTTTTTAAGAGGAGGATAAGCTGAAACCTATAGTTCCTACTACTAATACAGTTGTCATATTATTTTTATAGAACACTACTTTCGCGATTTATACTACTCGCCAGTTATATTTTATTATATAATACAAACTTATGTACACTGTCCTTTATTGATAAATGGTGAAAAATATACTGATGGTTATAAAATTATGAAATATTATTAACCTTGTATTAAAGGACAGTCCAACGGTCTTCACCCGCTGTACATATTCTGTTGTTATTACACTTCGCTATACACGAGTCATATATATATATATATATATATGTGTGTGTGTGTATGTGTGTGTGTGTGTGTGTACAGAATATACAACAAGTTGTTATTATGATTATGAATTGGTAACATATGCGCGGACAAAGAGGAAAATAAAATAAAAAAATAAATGAACGGTCACAATTTTAAAATCAACCGAACCTATACCAGTGGTACTATATGTATTTACACAACACGCACTGCAGCAGACACAGCGATATTTTATAATACAAGATCATGTCAAACATCCATTGTCCACGAGCTCTTTGACCAAGTCGGTGATCATTGTGCGACACAGGACACTAGTGGTCATGGGAGGATACGGCTCTTTGCTGGGCTCGTCGTCGTCCGCGTTGATCGTGTCCTCGGCCGTGTACATATCCGGAGCTTGATCCGAATCGCACGTGATGATGGGTATCATGTCTAGCGCCACTCCCAGCCCGAATACGTTGTACTCGCGCATCTCTCCGTCTAACCTGTAACGTATTTTTTTTACTAATATTAAAGAAGCTTGGGGGTTTTTCTAATCTTTTTTTTTGCGGCACGCGGACACCCCCGTAAAAATATTATCTTTAAAACCTGCACTCGGACTGTAATCTCCGATTAGTTTATTATAATTTATAAGCCATAAATTAATATTCATTTTTAATAACTAGATATATATATATATGATATGTACATAATTTTTGTCACGCATAAAATAGGTAATATAAATTATAGTATTACATCCTGGAAGACGATAATTTTACCGGATACCTGACATACAATATATCTCTCATAAAGCGATCGGGTTTTCAAATAAAAGTGTAGACGCGCTATAGAACGGGTAACGGCACACGCTGGCAATGTTTTCATTTTTTGTTTAAATAGGTGTGATTCGACAATATTTGATAGCTATAAAACAGAATATCCCACAAATATATTGCGCGATATCGTCTGAGATAATAAAAATAATATAAATGTATCTATTTTTTATTTTCGTACGACTCATATGGATATACATGGTATAACTTAAAACCTTAAAAAATAACCCTTTGTTTTAAAGTTTTTAACAAATTTAAAGATGACCGGCATTTTATATATTTATGTTTTTTTTTTCATTAACCTTTTAATTTTTAATATATATATATATATATATATATTTTTATAGAATAATAGCGTATTAAACGTAAAAGTTTTTTAAATGTTTTGACAATTTATTATATTATCTCGTTTTAATAGTTTTAAAAGTCTTTCGTGATGATTTAAATAATACACTATTTTTTTGTTGATAAAAAAAAGTAATTTATATATATAAAAAAATCATGAGGCTTATGAAAATAAAAGGGGAAACGTCAACATTTTCATGAGAGTAACAAGCCATTTATCATAAATGGCTTATTTTCGAAACATAAAAATGTAATTCACATATGGATATTAACGTGGACCTCAATTGTATGCTTGCGAGTACTATAAATTATAGGAATTTCATTGTCTATATTATATTTTACATTATCGCAGGGTATATCTCACTGATGGATATATAATATTATCTTCGTTGCCTCGTGGGACTCCAGTTGTATGTATGAGAAGGTCCGGCGCAGAGGGATTTGTGAATACGTTGTTGCGCATGTTTCACTAACTTTTGTCGTAGGTCCGGGTAATGATGCAAGCAGTTGGTTTGTGCGAGAAAACTGCTGATCGAATCATAATACTCTTCCATCAATTCCGGTAAACACCGTCTTCGCAATTCGACGCTGGTGCAACAATATAACAAACTGACCAAGTCCAATGCCGGCGAACCGTACCTGGCAATTTGAAAGTCCACTATGGATATCTGAGAAAACGAGTGACATTTATGGTGTTAATAATATTATTACCGTAGCTGCTGTTGTTATTAAATGCGCGGACGCAAATCTAGTGTCGGTCATTTAAGCTAGGGTGCAAGCATAAATCATAAATCGGGGGTTCCTTCGGAAAAAGAAACATAAATTATTAACCCATATTGTTTAATCTATTTATCTTCAAAACATGTTGAAATTAAATAGGTACTAACATTTATGACGAATGTGTCTCAAACAGAACGATAAATTAAAATGTTATACGATTATGTTTATACAAAATATTTTTTTGATAGGTACATTGTATGTATAATCTTAATCAATTAAACAATTTTATGCCTTTAAGAATATTTGCGACTTGTGTCTGAGTGCGCCCCATGCTAATTCCGGCACTGCATAAGATAAAGCGGCGTCTCACCTCGGATATGCTTCCGTCCGTACCGTACTGAAACAAAAAATTGTTCGTCCAACAGTCGCCATGGCACAGCACGGCCAACGGTTCTTTTGGCGACACCCGTCCCACCATGTAGGAAAATAATGATTCGGGGTCGATGTGTAGTCGGAATCTTTCCAAATACTTTGGCTTTTCATCCTCAGTCAATTCCGACTCCAACTATTACATACGAAACGTATAACATCACAATAGCATTAAATAGCACGCACATCACCTCCCTACTACCATATCACACTTTATAACACTCATACCGTATAACACTCCAAAACACTTTGTATAGGATATTCTCTCGGTGTTATTTTATCGTTCGAATAATTATACAGGATTTAGATGCGAATTTGTTTTCGCACACGATATTGGTACTACTGTATAATATAATATTGATATTATATGTATTTTTGGTAGGTACTATACATCGTCTGCGTTCACGTACTACATATATATTAATCGATTATAACGGATAAATAGAAAACTCAAAACTTGTTATAAAAGTTGAATTGTTTTCAAAAACGGGTATACTAATAAAGTGACATCACAATATTATTATACTAATTATTAGTACAAACCGAAAACATTATTTTTATCTTTGAAAATTTTCGAGTAGGTCGTACGACTTTTAAGAATAAAAATGTGTGTCTTGACGATTCTAAAATTAAAAATCTAATTTATATCGTGGTTTTTTTTTTTAAGTTATAGTATTATTATGTTTTCCGAAATTATAGTGTAAATACAGTAGTATAAATTTATATGTTTGATATTTCTTAGGTTTTTACAGCATATAATCCAGGTGAATTAATTGTGCGTGAGCGTGTACCATTTTATCCGCGTTTTCCGCTGCTCTTCTGTAGTATCCTTTATACCATAATTCGTTTTCACTCCTGTAGTACACCTCTTTGATCGCCTCCGAAATGCATCGCTTAAACTTTTCCGGTTCATCGACTTTCATGGACAGTGACAGTCCGTGGAATTTTCCAAGACCTCTGAGAACAAACGTACATTATACAGATGGAAGAAACGCCTGCGATCGGGAGTGGAGAGGTATACAATGCTTGTGTGTATAAGATTGAGTATAAGCAGTGGAGCAACAGGGATCAAAAAATTAATAAATACTAACAATTTAAATCTATAACTAATAAACAATGAAATATTATTTTTCAACATTATTTTTGTTTTTTATTATTATTAGGAATAAAAAAATTAAATACTATTTTTTTATTTTTTTTATTAAAATAAGTCATTCTTGTCTTAGATTATCACAACTCTAAACATTTAAAAATGAATAAATATAATTAATAATCAATTAAATATCATATAAATTAGTTATTCTTTTTCTTTCTACAATTAAATTGAATTTGTCATATAATATAAGTAATAAGGTTTTTGTTATACTAAACAGTAAACATACATTAACTGGTTTTTAATCGAGTGCAGTAATAATTCTAAAATGTTATCTTTTTTCTGTCCTCGGTGTAATTTGAACAATTTGGTTATATATTTAGTTACAGTTACACAACTCTTTTTACTCGCACGCGTGTATGTATGTGTGTGTGTGTGTGTGTGTGTGTATGTGTGTGTGTGTAACAGCAAATGGTGTGTCTACCTGAGTATGGCTTTGCAATGATCGAAGTCGAGACCCTTCTTCCTGTCCAACATCGCAAAACCTTTACATCGCATGTCCTCCAACACGACTATGTCGCTTTGGGCCAGATAACATTTCGGAACACTGTTGAAATTTTCGGTCAGTCTTTTGAGCTCCTAATATTTTGTGAGTTTCGCGATTGGGAGAAAAAAACCGACGGAAAAAAATGTACAAACGATAAATAAACAATACGGGTGGACAAGCCACTAGCGCAATACTGACCTGGTATTCCATTAACGCTGTGTATGATTTCACGTAGAACGTCACCTCGTTGTTGAACAACATTTCGGACTTGTACGTGCTTCTTGTCTGCTTGTTTTCTGGTAAACACTTGTATATCAACGATTTCATCCAACCGTGGTCGCCGAACACCTTGATCCTGTACAACCTGGAAGTGTAATTATCACCTCTCTTCGACCCTAGTTTAGTCTGTAAAACAAGATACACTATCTAACACTATATCTAACACATTGGCAAGCGTAAGCGCAACTATATCAACGTATATTCTATACCAGTGGTTACCAAGCTCTTCTATTCTACCCCCTTTATATATTTTCAAAAATCTCGCGCCCCCTTTTTTTAAATTGAAAAAAAATTGATCATATTTTTTTGTATTCTTTAAAAATAAACTTTAATGCAGCCAAACACTTATAGTCATTATCGGTTATCCATTATTGATACCCGAGAACGGATAAAGAGAACCAGTCTACTAATTTTATTTCTCTACGTTTTAAAATAAAAAAATTTAATCAATAAAAATTGTACTTCGTAATAACTGCTTGCGCCTCCCCAGCAATGTGTACACACCCCAGTTTGGGAATCAGTGTTTTATACGAAAAGATGTAATTAATTTTAGGTAGGTAAGATGATATGATAAAAGCCCGTTAGGCTGAGTGCGCATTTATTCGAGACTTATACGAGTGTAGGGTTCATTCGTAGTACTTATATAAGGACTAAGCAGTATAATAAACTTTGAGTTCGACTTTCTTTCAATTATTTTGTATTGATATTTATTTTGAAATTATTTGATCATACGCACGATTATATTATTATAATCGACCAGGTCGTAGACTTGCCTAATGATAATACCTATAGGTACAACATAATGTACATAATTTTGTCAGTCTTTGTTGTCTACGAAAATTTACGAAAAAATATCTTTCACATTTAACTGAAATCAATAAAAACTAAAATAGTACAGGATATAGCACAGATTATACTTCAGGTAAGTGTTGGATGGACAGGTAGAGAAATCAGCACGGTTAATATTTGATCTACCGAATACGTATAGATATTGTACTCTTATATATACCTATAGATGAAATTGTTTTTCTTGAAGAAAATAAGTAGGTGTCTGATGTTGTGGAGCTCTTTAATACATGTACCTTCATCTCTGGCACTGGTGAGGCCTATACTTTAACCTTTAGCATCTTTGCTCCAAAAAGACTTTGAACCGTGGTATAATAATAGTAATTATTATCATAATTCATATAATTGACATATAATCATCATATTATTATAATAATTTGTGACGGGTTCGAGTATAAAAACATTCTAAGATCGTCCATGCACGCCGCGTCACTCACTTCGTACGAGATGAGCTTCACTCCGGGCTCGGTCTTGTCAATCATGGATTGAAGAAAAGACAAATCTACGTTTTTCGATCCAGCCATGGTGCGGTGCGCGTAGTGGACCCCAGGATGCACGCGATTAAACTGACTCCGAAACACTGTCACCGAGTGGTCTCTGCGGTTGTCAATTTACGAATACGTTATTGTTTAAACATCATTCTTCTATGTGGGGACTGACGTACATCCGTGTATTCGTCTCGTCCACGTATTATTATTATACAGTTTAACGAAATTTCAACCGGTCAATATCATAAACTGTAGATTTTAATATGACTCAAGAAAAAACGACAAAATATGCAATTAGTTAATTACTAAATATTATATATTCATAGATAATAATATAACATATTATATACTATTATAGCTGAATAACCAGTTGAGACCGGATAGAAGTGTAACCAATTAACTGTTATGAATTATAATATTATTTTATAAGAACACTCAATTCATGATATAAAAATTAAAGAATCTAGATAACGGACAAATTCACTCGAGTTTGACGTGACCAACATTCTTCCTGCCTTCCCGACCAAATAATGAATATGATACGGAACGATGTAAGTAATATTTCCACTATCTACTTTGAGAATTAATGGATATTTCATTTGATATTAATAAATGAACAACAAAATACTCAAAAAGCCATACATACTACATGTGGCAATGCACATTGCTATAGAATGACACGAAAAACTTATAGTTATAACTATTTTACTAGTTTTTTAAACTTTTCGTGTTTTAACTTAACCCTGAATACTTAAGTAATTGTGTTAATAATAATGAATAACTTTTTTTTTTTCATTCTTCTTACCAAAGTATCAAAAAATATCTAAAACCTGAATTTTGGGGTAATATAATGAGGCTATCAAAGGATTTCAATAGCTTAAACCTTCTTCAAATAACTCGAACCATTTTGTCAAAAACACGTAAAAATCAATTCAGTAGTTTTTGATTCCAATAATTCCAAATAATGTACTACAACCTTTTATATGTTTGTATGGATATCTAGTGATATTATTATGAATATGTTTTTTTTATAGAGATGCAATCGATTATTTTTTACTGACCACATATACATTACTTCAGTACAGCTGATACAGTAAATTATAAAACAAGATTAAAGTTACTATTACCATTGATTTTAGAATATATTTTAGAACTAAAATAAATGCTTTAAGTAACCATAGTAGCCGACAAAAACATATCCATGTAACCTAGTTTTTCGGTGAAGTAGAACAAATTTATTTATTAGTTATTTAGCACAATTTATTATAAATTATCTATTCGAATTTCTTTTGAAGTTCTATTCAACCGATTTGCGGGGGTTTTTACTTTAAAAGTTATTTTATTGGCATTTGTAAAATGTCGTAATTTCTTAGCCAAAAAACCTATGAAAACATAGTAACCAGCGTCAATAAAAGAAGACTATAACTTTCACAGCTGCATGGAAAAAAGGGGAGTTGCCCAACAACATTTTTTTCTCTTCCAATCACTTCAACTATGCAATTTGTAAAGTAAGCGTGACTATAATAGACGTCTTACTTTTGATAAATTTTATCAAAATTACAAATGTATTATTATGGAACAGTTTCCAAACAACAGTAGTTTTTTTTCTGTTACTCAAAATCGGTCAGAAATCGTTTTTCCAGTATTTAGTCTAAAAACATATATTATACCTATGTTAACAAAAAGTGTTTACCGTGGTACAGATATAAATAATCACATTACGCTAAATATTAGCATAAGTTAAATCTATTTTAAGTTGGTTCAGTTATACAGTGAATAATGTAAAATTCAAAAATATTGTTCATTTAAGAATGTAGTATAATACAGTGTGTTCATTATAATGATTTTTCCATGTTGATATAGATTATAATGCTTATACTTGGAGATATTTTTTTTAAACTCCTCTTATCTTATTTTATGAGTAGGGGCATTCAATTTGTATTTCAAAATGGCTACCACTAAGTCTAAGTAAATTCTTAACATTATAATTCAAATTGAAGGAATTTTAATAATTACTTCATTTAAGCCGTTTTTATAAAAAATCCATTTAAAACTCGGAAAAATATGAAACAGGAGACGCTTATGTAATTATAAGACATATTTACACTAATAATATTCTTTGGAAACGATGGTTATGTATAAATATTTACAGTATTAACAAATCAATTAGTAATAACAGATAAGCTGTAGGGGCTTTTTATGTGCTGTATATAGACTGTCAAATTATAATGTAATTAATCTAATATGGATACTTAATCATAATAATAAACATAATATGTTTAGTCGATTAGGTTATAGGTAGGTAGGTACTTAATACCTAAACCTTTGATGATAATATGATTATTTGTATATATAGTTTATAAATAATTAGTATTTAGTCCATAAAATTTAACACGGATTAATTATACCTATAACCGGCTTTTAAAAGCAACAACTCATGACCACGGGCAGTGGCAGTTTTTCAACCTTTTCTTGGGGGGGGGGGGTTCTAAAATATTATATGTATTTCTAACGCATACCACGTGTCAAATACTCAATTGTAATCATGGAGACATGGAATACAATCCGTATAATAAACAGTCATAGTCCGTCAATCATTGCGTTATTATGATAAAATTGAAATAAAATTAAATATATATAATAAATAAATAAGATTATATTGGCGTCTGGGGAGTCCAGAGTCCATGGACCCCCCCCCTCCGTAATCTGCAACTGACCATGGGCGCAAATAAAAAACAAAATTGTTGGGGTTGATTTCTAGGATACGACGAGGAGCTTACTCCTACTAAGATAGCACGGCTAGGCACAGGCACAGCTAGTCCCCTCTCAATATCCATACTATTTGCGCTTGTGTTCGTAATTACACGTCTTATTATGACTTCTAAGATGCGAAGACTTACAAAAGATACTATCATCTTGTTACTTATATTTATTTAGATGTTATTAATTTATTATGTATTTGTATGTTGATGTTAACAAGTTTGTGCCTGGTAACTGACTGATATTTTTTCTTAAAATATGATAATGAATATTTTAAGTGAAGTTATCAAATTAAAAAGTATACCAATCCATATTATTTAATTTAAAATGCACTTCTAACATATATTCTACTAACATTGAATATTACAAAATATTTCTTAAGATATGGTTTACTTTTGACATAAATATTAAATATTATTTTAATATTTGGTTACTAAATGAATTAAAATGTTTAAACATAGATATAATTTGCTGTTGCTATTAGAAAGCTTGCATACATGCGTAATTGTCTGATTTGTACACAGTTAATAACTAATTTTAAAATTAAAAATTATATATGTTTCATTAGATATCATCTAATTAGAGTAATCTAAAAACCACTATTACAATCTTTGGTGTTGATAATTTTATACTATTGAATAGTAATTATTATTTAATATTTATTAGTGTTAAACCATTTACAAAGTAAATTTAAAAGACTATTTCATATATACTACTAACGGTAAATATTTTATTCATAAATCATAAGTACAAACAATGTTATACATTATAAAGTATTATTTAGTTTAATCTTACGTGTTGAGGTTTTTGATTTTTGTTTTTTTTTTCGAACTAACATTTTTTATGGTTAATTTTCTGTATACGGTTTGTAAACACTATGTTACCAAATGAGAAGCTGTGCGGTTAAATTGTTTTTATTTTTCAAAGGTCATACTTTTATACTTGGGTTTGATTAATAATTAATTTACTATGGCTTATTAGAGATATGGGTATTTTGACATCGAGTGCTCATACCGTACTATTGTTTCATTCATCAGTAATAGTTACTAATAGTAATACTGTAACAGTTGTTCGTATACAATAATATAACTCTCGCACGTTATTTCAGCTTAAAAATTGTAAACGAATACAATTAATACATTGTTAAGTGTTGGTCATTATTATTTTTTTTCGCTATGTATAATAATGTATTAAAAAGGAAAAAACTAATTTAAAAATCTATTGTGACCTGTTTGACTCAATTATTTTTCAGATCGTTTAACGTTGTACACTATCGTAGTCTGCTGTATATGAATTAGAATTAAGTCGCTGAATGAGTATGCATGTATATATATATATATATATTATATTAGAGGTCTCGGAAGTACCGTAATGTGGTGATATTAATATTATTTTATTACACTCATAATATATCCTTTAATAATATTGTCTGAGAGACAGGAAGTTGTTTAAGCCTTGCAGTGCATGCCACGCAGTTTCCGATCAACAAGAGTATAAACATAGGATAAACAACACAAGTCACTATTATAACACTCAACAATTTTATTTACATAATAATAATAATAATAATAATAATAATAATAATAATGATGACACACAAACGAATACCGTTTACACGTTTACTGTTGCACGCATGAGTGAGTGTGTTGGTACTACGGGCGCGCGTGCGTATGTGTGTGAAAAAAAATTAACAAATCGCATTCGCTGGAGATCCGAGAAAATGAGCAGTGCCTACTTTCACTCGGAACTACGCGTACATTAGGTACATTATTATAATACGCTTGCATAATACGATAACGATTTTCAGGTCCTTAAAAGCTATTGAGACCCATCACGTTTTTAGTGTAGTTATTGATAAAAAAAAAAAAAAATTAAAAAAAAAAAACAACAACAATTAAATGCACACAACGCATGACCTAGAACACGTACTGCCGTTGAAAGTCAGGTCATGGTTGATATTCATCGCGCCCAACCGGTGGATTTCTCTTCCGAGCGAGGGGATATTATATGTATTATATTATAATATTATCGTAAATATACGTATCTAGGTATACGTTTAGTCGGTCGCGTTTCGACATTGGAAATCGTGCGGCTTCATCGGTATACCCGTCGGCCCGTCCGTGAACTGGCAGATCTGCAAGCCCATCTTCGACAACGGGTGACATTTGCTGTGCGGGTTACCCCATTTGCCGTAGTACTGCATCCACAGCGGCAGTTTCCTGGTCGGCCTCAGCACTTCCACCTTCAACCAAGTTCTCCACGGGAACCCGTAACCGCTGTCGTCGTACAACCGCGGTATCCGCACGTACTTGTGTTTACCTATATGTAAAAACACGTATGAAAAATCATCGTTTATTTATTGTCATCATTATGATGCCACCATTCTGCAGTATACACGTGCACGTGCTTGTTGTAATAAAAATTTACTGCAAAACGCACATTCGGTTTTTATACAAAACTGATAATGTAACGTTATTTTCTATCAAGTACCGTAGATCTTGCGTGGCATTAAAACATATTATAACTATAGTAATGTATACCAAAACCAAATCATCAGTGGATCTAACCTGGAGCTGTCCACAGTCCATGGGAGCCTTTGGCCGCGAACAGTACAGGATGATTGCCTTCGTCCGTCAAATGGACTACCTCCGGAAACTTGGGTTTTTGCAGAAATCCTTTGCGCACCTCTTGCCGGTCAAACACGAATTTCCGGCGGTTCCTGTCGAACCTGTAAAATGCACCCGCGTCATGCACTGATACGTACATCTCTTCCGGTTCATCGTGGCCCTATATACCAGAACAAATATATAGAAGAATGATATGTAGCGAAAACTAACCGATATTGTTGTAAGTGATATTATTATTATTATTATTGTTATTATAATTTTGATTATGATAATGTGCAAATCATATATATGTGTAGTATGTGCACGATTAAAACTCGTTTACGGGGGGATGAGTCCAGACCGTGAATATACAAGTTAATCGCATTGGTAGTATTGGAATTCCGCGAGAAATTATTGCGGAATTGATTTTACAATCAGTGCGTCTTTTTTTCAAACACAAGATATCTTTACCAAGCGATTCGTATAAGATAGATTGCAGTTAGTTCCTTTATTATTTTAATTGGCAACCTTTTGCGACGGAAGAGCCAAAAGTTACAATACACAAAATAGTCTAGATTTGAAAGTCATAAAAAATTTTTGTTTTAATGTAATAGTATTTACTTATAACTCTTTTAAGTATATATTTGATTTTCGATTTAAAATAAACGATTTTCATCTGAAAATGTAGAGCCGAAATTTAAAATCAAAAGAGCTACAGGTTGCTGATCCCTGCTCTAGCTTATCTTAGTATATTAACAAATTGTAGTATGAGATATACCTATTATTTGATACATTTTGTTTTTAATTTTAGACGTTTAAAACTTGAAAACCAATGTAACTATTTAGATTATTACTATTACCTTTCATGAACATTATCAATCGTTTTTCTTTTGAATTTTTGTTGAAAAATTTTAAAATAATTATTTTTAATAATTTGAAAATATTTATTATATGTCCTTATCACTCGATCAACTGTAATGATGTAATACCTATAATATGTATAGATGAAACCAACTTTCATTTGGAATCTTTTTCTGAATGCGATGATTTATCGTTGCTTTTAAATGTATATATAAATGGAGGACAAACTCTATAGGCCCTCATCAGTTTATTTATCAATTATACATAATGTATCTCGTTTTTATAATTCGTTTGCCAAAACTGAGAAAGTCGATTAAAACTTCCAGGTCCGTCGTAAACAAGTAATGCTGATTGCAACACTTGTATTATTTTAATCGTAACAGAAATACGTGTAATATAATTAATTAAATTATATTCCAAAGTGGCGTGACCCAACTACTCTTATAATAACATTTCAGACACAACCAGACTCAATAATAATTGGCGACTCAGCATCACAATACAGCTGGGCACTGTTCGCGTTTACTGTACAAGGTAAACCATTTTTTTACTAAAACCAGATTATAGAAAGGAACTTTACATTTGAAGGATCTGTGGTCGTGCGCCTTGAATCGGAATTTGCTCTCAGAGTAAGAGAACTGCATCTCCGAGGTATATACAATACCTACGAGCTTCGGTTAAGCACCTGAAATCGTCACGCCACTGCGATGGTATATACGCAATTATATTATTTTAATAATGTACACACGTCAAACATGAGGCTCATGTGTTCCCAGTCGCCCACGTGACTGCCGAACTCTTTGAGGGTACCGAAACACCTGTTGTTGAAGACGGGCAAAGGAAGCGGGCCCAGCACACCCATGTCCAAAGTGCATATCGGTTTGCCCTGGCTGAACGGAAAGAATAGCCAATATGACACGTGGAACTTTTTCCGGCCGCATTCCGTCACGTGCGCGTATACCGGCACCCTGGTCGTGTTCGGGTTCTGTCCGTACAGTACGGAAGTCGCGTTTTCCAACAATTGTCCTGTCGGAAATGAAAATCAATCACGTATTTATTTTATACCATTTGAATTATTACCTATAGCTACCGGGTTAAGGTATGAAAGCATTAATAATAAGTAAGTGCATTTGATAATATTTTCAAGTTCGATTTTGTCCATGTAATATTGTTACGATTATAACGATAATATAATGACTTTCAACTGTTTCAAGGCGAGCCTACTTGAAACAGTTACCTAATACTTAAATCAAAATATTTCGCAAGTTGTCCCATAAGTAAGTGACATACCCGTATCAGCGGATAGAAGCGTTTCATACCATAAGGAACTAAAGGAACCCCAGATCGATCCATATTATAGTGAAACATCTAATATTTTGCCATCCATTTGTCATGGTGATGTACAATATCGGCTTTTATTGACGAAAATAGTATACAGATGAAAATAAACTATTATAGTTATATATCGTCAGGTATTAACTTTCCATCGAGTTTGTCTCGATTAATCCTTCGACGACAATGGTTTTAATTTCTTCTCCAATTTTCAAAATAATACAACTACCCATAAATATAAATTAAACTAAATCGGTCGCAAATGATATTTTTTCGTGTATAATTTGTATTTAAAAATAACAAAAGTACAGTATTTCAGGCATATATCTCAACGAACGATTTTGCGCAATGTTATATCTTTCGAATGTTTATACGAGTACTATAGCCATCTCACATATTAATCTATATCGTGTCGATGCCACTGATAAATACTGAAACTAGATTATTTAGTTAGTATTAACTTATTTTATTTGTGTTTTCTATTACAAACAATCGATTTGATTGATTGATTTAAGAAACATAGCATAATCAAAGTGTATTTCTGTAGGAGTGAAGGAGTAATACTCCTAATTGATTTTAAAAATCCAACCACAAAATAACGTTTTCCTTTTTACTCTTTTTGGCTTTTACCCCCCTAGAGGATGGATTTTGAAAAAACAGTTATTCAAAAACATCTTGTATTTATATACTACCTAATTATCAGATTTCAGCTTCATAGTTTCAATAGTTATCGAGATTTCGTATATACCCGAAAATACCACTCTCTATTTTATAGATATATACAGACATAGATTATACTGCATTATTATAATATACGCGCAAACCGTATATTATACACACACACAATAATTCTATTTCCGTATACAGACCACAGAGTGTCTACGCGAAGAACAAGAATACAAAAAACTGCGGTTGACGTAACAACTTTTATTTTCTTTAACCTTATATTATTTTTAATATTTTAATACAATTTTGAAACGTCAAAGTTTTTGGTAGAATGAACTCTACACAGTATGAATATCTTAATTTATTTTGTATATAACGAAAAAGTTTTTTTTTTTTTTGCATGTGTCCAAAGCATAGTAATACAATTAAAATATGAATATTTGTTGTCCTGCGGCATTGGGAGTCATTAAAAAAAATACAAAACTTGAATATTTTCATTATCTCAAAGTATGATTTATACATTTATACTCTAATGGATATATCTTTGATGGATACTCATATACATTTCATCAAAATAATAACACGATGTAATGAAGTACCAATATACTACTTTAAAGTCTCCGATAACATATTTGTCTGCTGAAATACGGTTCGGCTAGAACTGTATTTTTCGGTTATTGAATATTTTAAACGTCTCCATCTCGATTATTCGTATTTAGCCAAAATGGAAAAGACCTAGAGATCGAAGTCTCCAGTTGTTGTAATTTCAAATATACTTGCGGGATAATCTTTTATTCGTATTCAAGAAGGACATAGATTTTCATTAGGTTTAATAAAGTCATTACATATATTATATATCATGTACCTACTGCAGTAAAATATGCGCATTTCAAACGCCGTACGTATTTTCCTGAATAAAATTAAATCATGATCCAGCCTTCTGAGTGTTTGCTCTCTTTTGTGGTACATCTGTCACGCTCGAGATTCGCTTGAACATTATACACATATTTTTTGTTTAATGACTTATACGACGTTACGCTGTTTGTACAACATTATACAAAATACCGCGGTAGTGGTTTAAGTACTACGGCAGTATTATTATTAATTGTACCAATACTCGACTGCATTATTTGGTTTAGCACTTGCTTATGGGACACGCACTGAACGCGCCATTACGTGCTGTGTTGTATGTCGTGATAGTTAACACGTGGTTGTCAAATCCGTAACATGTAGCCATGTTTATATCTACGTACTTTATTTAGTATTAATAATACACGTAATTAAAACGAACTACGCTCTGTTTTCAATAGCATATATATTTATAACCATTAAAAACAAAATAAAACGTCTACATTAATTTACGTGCATATACGCACCATGGTGAACGCATATATATGTATCTATTATAATTTAGTATTGTGCTCGTATGACCACGATGCTGCTGCGGTTCCTTCAATATAAAGCATTTGAAAAACACATCGTTTTTAAACTATGAATGATCGTACAGAAAAGCGCGCATTTTACATCGTTAAAATATAGACGCACGCTGAGATGCCCAACTGCGTTGCACAATTATCTATTACAATAACATTAGGTAATTATAATAGCTTGCAGTGTAATCTTGCTGCGTGCCGCAGTGGTTCGAATAATGTTTCCATGATAACTTATCGTGTACTTGAAAATGATTTTTAATGAACAATATATGAATTAAAAACAACTGCATCATTTTATTAAAATTGTTATTGGTGGACTGCAACAGCAAAATGTGTGTATTATCGATCGCGTAAATGTCAGTCGTCATTCCCACAACCATAGAACTCGGTGTTTGCTGATTAAGTAGTTATAGCAATGCGAATTTTTTTTTTGGTACTTACCTATATATATAAAACAAATTAATGTCTGTTAGGTCCTTATGCATTTCTACAATATTCATCTGATTACCATGAAACTTTGGGAAGTTGTTGATATATTCTCGCGTAAGTTTCTGGCATATATATATATATATATATATATATATATATATATATATATATAGGTATATATTTATAAGCTATATACGTTACGCGTTGCTGCAATCACAGAAACATGAAAACTGATCAAGCTTGTCAATCACTGCTTCTATAACCACGTATTTTAATTGTTATACTAAATGTCATTATTTTCTGAATTATTTGCGTACGAAAATATAAAAATATCGTGATTCCCAGCAAGCACTCGATTAAATTATTTAAGATATAGTAATATAGTTACAAATTATAATATAATCAATTATAACTGAAAGTGACACCTTAAACCAAATATGGTTAATATTTAAATAATTTAAAGTAATAATTCGTTAAAATTAATCCATTGCTCTGACCAAGGCTTGTTCCATGTAAAGCCGGGTTATTTCTATAGTAAATTGTACTATATTTATTATTCATTTTTATAAATATAAACTGATCCACATAACCTCTTTCACTCAGAACCATTATTATTATTTTTTTTTAAAATCTATAGTACATTGGTTTCAAATTTAAAATAACAATAAAGCAATTACGCTTATTCCTGTAACTTACCCTACTGTAGAGTTTCATTTGATCTAGGAGTTTCTATGAGTATAAATTCATAAATATATGTCATCATTTTTATCAAAGTCGCTATTCATATACATAGTTTAAGTTCATTGTATCAGTTAATGCCTCAGAAAAATTTTTAATTCAATTTTTAACAAAAAAAAAAAATGTCATCAATTCCCATGAAGTAATGTGTAATTGTAGTGTGAATAGTAATTATATTGTATTATAGTTCAAAAATTGTTTGTCTATCTATTAAAAAAATATTAAAAATCATTGGTAAACTTTACAATGTGACTAATTATTGTTAAATGTTTAGGAATAATATAGTTGTAATGAGAAATAAGCTTAGTTTTTGCATTTTTCAAAATAATAGACTGTTGACAACACTCGCATTAGTCGTATTATGTACATGTATAATCAAACATAGGCGGAAAGAAATTGTTGTTAGACAGTCAACAAACCGAGGACAAATAAAAAACAATTCAAAACGAATTAAAAGAATTTATTTTTATTTATATTTAAAGTCGAGATTCACGTCTGGCCGCTGTAGAAAAAAAAAGAGAACAGTATATATTAAACAAATAATAAGTAAAAAATATTTACTTAGCTACAAAAAAAAAAAAAAAAAAAACAGCACATAAAATTGTATTATAGAATTCATGTCGGAAATTTGTTAGACTGTTATTTGCTTTTCATTCGATGTTGCAGCCGAGCAATTGAATGTCGATTGAAAATCCTTTAAAATCATCCAATGAATTTTCTTTTAAATTGACTTTGAATAACGATTTATTTATGAGATATCATTGGTAACAATAAACTGTTCCTTATCTTCTATACCGTATGCAGGGCCGGATTTAGAATTTGTAGGCCTCTAAGCTCAATTGTGGTGTTGGCCCTACCAGAAATTTTTTAAAAAATAGAAAGGGCATACACACAAATAGATAAACTAAGCCATCTTTAAAACATTTTCAAATAATTTTCTATCCAAAATCGAGGATATTGCAACTTTCTAACTTCTAGTTATTTGACCGAAAATAATAACATTTAAAATATAGTATATTAAAGTGTGGATTCAATTACCACAGAGTAGTTAAAAAGGTATTCAACGCTCTTAATTAATATTACTAGTCTACACACTATATAGTATATTTTATTACACAACACCAATTTTAGAAAACTGAAAAAGAATGAAAAATATTTAGACGGAGCTTTTTTTTTTCTAGTTGTATGATGGTGTGGTGGGCCTGGCTGTGGTGCGGGCCCATAGGCTACAGCCTATATAGCCTATTCTTAAATCCGGCCCTGACCGTATGCCTACCAAATCTATTACAGACAATAATTGTACAAGTCTATTCGTTGTTTTCCCGTCGTATACTTCAAGAATAATTCCAATTAGATAAGATTTGAGTGTATGAAGAATACACATAAAACACGTTTTCTTGTAGGGTAGTATAATTTAAGGTACACCACCTTACGTCAATGTTTCGTCATTACACATGACATGACCTAGACAACGTAAAAATATGCGTCGAACGTTAAATTATACACTGTAAAATATACAACCTATGCAATATAGATTCGTTAAAATACAAAATATTATTACAGGTATGTATACAGTTTACACGCGTTGGTTATGAATTTAGTAGGGATTGGAAAGTAATGGAGAAACATTAACATAATATGAAAGAATTATAAGGCGGATAGGTGGAAATAAATTTATGTTCCGATGATGGCTAGTGGGCCTCAAACACACAGCCTTTGAAAACCGAAGAAGAATAACAGAGTGCATAATGTACACGTACGTCGTACATGAATATAATATACAAAATCACATAAATAATATACTGATGCGTAACTATAGTGGACAGGTATGATAAAAATGGTGAAGAGAGATTAATCACTGTAATTTTTTCATTAGTTTATTTACTATCTTAAATCATTTTTTTTTTTTTATATACTGCTATACTAACTGTTATTAAATGTATTTCGATTTACTATTGTCTATTAGATTTCGATTCAGCGTCCTTGTAATAACCCACCCCTATATTTGGAAGCCTTTGGGCTGTACGTCATAGCCATGTTGTTGTTTGTCACGATGGAAATGTGGAGTCCTTCGTGCACAAAACATACGTATTTATTATGTTAAAGTATATGTTTTTGTATAAGCAAAAAGTCTACGATATAATTGGTTTTTTGCACATTATAATGATGTATTATATGTTTTGCGGGTACAACAATCGAAAGTGTTACGCGATCGTTTGTCCGAACCATTGAACATTTGAATCGCAATCGCAACGATTCGCACGGCGGCGTACAGTTCCGGTCATTCCACTTCCCCGGACTAGTCGTACACTTGTGCTGCGTACAAACACGAGTTGCAGTATAATTATATTAACGTACACACGTACACACACGTTTGTTAAAACTATACCTATTTTATTACCCTGATAACATTTCTGTATAGGATTCGTGCGAAAATATACAATCGTAAACGAAAGCACACTAGTGCACTCCCACGAGATGTATTCGACATAACGTGCGCAGATTATAACAGACGCATATTATTATATAATAATATACCTAACCGTCAACCAACTATTTACCAACCGGGTGTTCATTGCATTGGCGAATTTTCAATTTTTTTTTATGGGTGGAGTCTAAAAAATAGTTAAATAAATATTTATATATAAATTAATGTTCTCTGTATCTATACAGCGCAAGTAATTTATGACTTTTGAACCTTTTTTTTCTGGGAGGGGGGTGCTCGAGACCCAGAACACCCCCCTTCCCCCAAAGATACGCCACTGGTATTCATTATATATGGAAATTGCAAATAAGCGGCTTGTCCATAAATTTAATGAAGGACCCTGTTCAGACGTATGCATATTATATACATTGTGATTGATATATTATGGGAATAAATATGAAAATACGATTATTATAATACGAACATGTTTCCATATATAATAAACACGGTACAATACATAATGTATTGTTATATCCGTTTGAAAACATAGTGTACCTATATAATATACTATACTTACACGTACAACGATTACGTATTTCCCCTCGCCCATCCCATTCATCGGAGTTAATTTTTTTTTGCTTGAAAAAAAAAATTATTATTATAATGGTAAAAAAAAAAAGTTACACAATCGCGGTATGCACATTTCGGGCATATACCCGCGTGACAGCCGATGACGTGTTCGCTTTTATATGGACTCGTAACTCGAACATATTATAAGCGCATAACGTGTCCGAAACACAATGCTATAAGTATTATACTATTACGTATACGTGTAGGTACACTCACCGACTTCGGACTTGGTGACCAAGAACCACGTCTGCGAATCCGGACCCATTGGCACTTTGGAGTGCTGTTGTACGTCCGCGGGCGAACGTGGCTGCGGCGTCACGTGGTTCAAGAAGTCGGACACGGAACCCGGAAAGAACTGTTCGTCCGGTGCCAGCCATATGAGCGGTGCCCAGCGACGGACAATCTTCTCGGCTGAAAAACAAACACTCAGATTGTGAATAAACAGCGTTACATGCAGGCCCGAATTTAGGGATGAGGGGGAGGGGGGTAACGACCCCGTGTTGCCTCTAGCAGCAATTTTTTAGGTTCGGTAAACTTTAAAACTGCCTCTACGTATATATTACATTATGTAACAATATTTATATAAAATTCCTTGTGGGTCGGACAGGTGACTCAATTTTGTTGCCCCATGGAGGCAAATTTCTAAATACGGCCCTGATAATACGAAGGTATACCAAAAATTAAATTAAAAATGAGACCGATCGATTACGATGCAAGACGGTATTATACTATATGGTATGATATTTGTTTCTGTCGTCCGATTTCGAGCTCGCATTGTTGTATGATATTTTCGCGTTTTCGACCTATACTATTATATGTAATTATTATTTTATATATTGTTTCATATAAGATATAAATATAATGTATCTTGACGATATACGCACGACATATTTTTAGTATTATACTGCTGTATACGTAAATGATTATAATCGGTGTCAAGTCTGTTATAGTTTGAACTACTTAATTTTTACGAGAAAATAACGAGATAGCTTATTTAGGTATATATACGATATAAATAATTAAAATTACTTACCAGTATAAGATTCAGTGACGATTATTGAAATATTGATAGGTACCAGAGAGCGTACAAGGTCTACTACCGACTGCAAAATCGTTACTTATATACCTTAATACCTATTTATGTATGTTAAGTATATGGTTCTATGTATATTATGTATCTATATTATATAGATAGAAGTGTTATCTTAGATTTTTTAAGAACGTTATTAATTATTATAATTTTCATGTTATAAAATGTCTTTGTTCACATATAGGTACGATTTACAAGAACTTTAATTTCTAACATTTTGGCTAAAAAAAAAATACCTACTCGGATATCCAAAAAGAATCTCCGGGACGTATTACGTAGGCACTTTATACAATCGCGGATTGTCATGACGTGTCGACTAATAACTTAGGTAATTAGTATATTTACACCACTGGTGAAATAACATAACACTCATTAAAAGCAATGCGATGGTTAATCGTTACGTTAATAATCCGAAAGGGATAATATTTACGACAAAGCTGCACGTCATTATACGTCTGTTGAGAATGCGTACAATATTATTATCGGGAATATCCCATGACCCAATAACCATCAAAGTCCGCTGTCATTATAGAATTTGTCATAATCGAGCGCGCACACTTAAAAACGAAACTAAAAGGATTGAGTTTCATTCATGAAACTGAAATAACAAATATTAAAATAGCTCAACAAAATTAGTTCAAACATTTTTGTTAAAGTAAAAATTATAATCTCTAGGCCAGAATTATTTCTCTTAACCACAAAAAACTTCATCGCCAACATTGATTTTGAGAACTAAATTTAATTAAACTACTGCATCAAGTGTACACTTTTTTTATACATATTAAATTATTAATTTTTTTATTTTAAGGAAAAATACCACCTTTTTAAGTAGAATCGTAAATGCTATTTTTAATGGTTTTTGAGTTTTTAACGCTTTTAAAACACTTTTACAAGCTGCTAGCCACTAAAAAGATATAGAGCGTAAAATAAATACATATAAGATGAAACATATATTATTCCAATAGTCATCACCAAATTCCTCCATTTTTTTCTGCTTTGATTGATATCATAATAATATGCAATTCAAAATTATCAACTTTCCCTGTCCCACAACGTTTTGAGAAAATTTCTCTGTTATTTTTTTTTTTTTGCTATTATATATTTTATTCATTGTTTACTTGGCTATTGGAAATTCGATTATTAGGTCAATTCAATCTATCAATATAAGTTTATAGTTAATACTATTAATATTATTCTGAACGACCATCGTATCGTCATCATAATTTATCGGTCTATGCAGCCTTTCTCTCTCACTCACTCTTCGATCACGTAGTGTGATTATAAACGTATATATTTTTAAGTAGGTTGCGTTTTTTTAACCTTGTCACAACTACAAACGAGTTCACAATATTAAATATAAATGTTCTTTTGGTATAGTAATTATGCTTATGTGTGACCAGTGACCAACGAGAGTTACAAACACTAATTCAATATTGCACACGATTGTGTGTTTTTTATAATAATATATGTTACATGTGATTTTTTTAAATGGATTTTTTCTTAGCCGACTAGTTATAGATTCCATTGATGATCAACATTTTAGAATATACAACTTAGACCATTCAGAACTTAGACATGAAATATGTAAATAAAACATAGATAGTCATGTTTATGACAGCAAATAGTATAGTATTATTCAATAATTGTACCTAATTGTTATCAGTTACACTATATCAAAACATTTGAAAAAATAACTATACTTTTTAAATTAAAAATTGATTCTCTATACAAAATCGGAAGAACAATCTGATTTAAAAATAATTTAGAGTTAAAATTCGTACGTATAACAATATACTTAACATGTTTAGTTGTGAAACGTTTATTACTATAAATATTATTGTGATCATTTCATTGTAAATTATCTCGTGTTATAACTATTGTTAGTATTATTTATGTTATTACATTTCAAGATCATTGCCGACTATATGGCGGAGTTAAACCTACTGCTTACTAAGAAATTGTATTTGCTATCATCGATTCTATAAGGGTAAACAATATACCATGGTATTGTCCTTATACGGTAGTTGCACTACTTAATTAAATAGTAAAAAATCCATGATTCTATTTTATTATTATTATTATAATTATTATTACTTTCAGTCCATATTACATACGTGAATGTAGTGAGTATACCTTCTTATAACGGCAATAATGTACAATACATTAAAAACGCAAATCACCAAACGAAAAGTTCTTCAAAATGATATATCGACAATCATCAAATATAAATAAAATTCAACATTAGTAGCTGTTCCGGTCGCGTTTTTCGCCAGGCACGATTCTTAACATCAGTAGCACACACAGGATTTTTGTTCGTGGGGCGTTGTGCATAATACAATAATTTCCTAAAGAGGGAAATTTCGTAGAATTCTTCAATGCAGCAGCCAGAAATATGGAAAAATGGAGTTGTGACTCCTTTACCTCCCGTTTGTGTGCGCCACTGCTTAACATGATATCACTATACAGAGATCTTATACTGCGTGTTTAATCGTCACCGTGCGTAAATTACTGCTAAAGTGTTTACAACAACAATACCACGTATACGTCGTGAAAATATGAAAAATGGGAAAAATCTTTTTTACTACGTGCAGCGGACAATGGCCGGAGCAGTATTGCCGAATTTTTTTCATGACTATAATTTCGTAATGGCGGCGCTGCGTTGAAACAGCATATCCATGTATTTATTTAGGGTATAATAATAATAATGAGGTAAGCGCATTGCCCTCGCGAATTGTGTGTAATTAAACTATACGCATACAGCTATTACAATACGTAATATACATGTGTATACTGGTTTATCGAAAACGCAAGCGTGACACGTCGTCGTCGTGGATAAAAAGGTATTCCAATGTAATGCGTGCGATAAACGAAAATCTTTTATTCGCGTCCGACGACGACGTGTTTATATGCAGTGTGCGTGCACGAAACCGGTAGACGCAGAAAAAGCGGAAACGGGTTGACATGTATGATAATAGTTATACGCATATAGGAACATCTGCGAAACTTCGAATTGGGTTAAAAAATGACACGAACCTGGTCCCGGCGTATATGCGAGTACATATGAGTTGGGCCTCGGTATATTTTGTCGAGCTTTTGACGCTCGGAGGGGCGTGGGGGGGGGAAATAAAAGAATAAAAATTTACACTAAACTGTACAACGAGGCGGCAAAGTCCAAGAACTCGGCGGGCTGATGCGGCGGTGGCGGCGACGGCTTCACGTACTCCTCCGCGATCTCGTTGTCCATCAACCGGTCGTCGTGACTTCCATCGTCCAGACCGAACCTCTGCGGCCGCCATCGGGACGACCACTCGGCCACGGACGTGGTCGTCGTGGCCGTGGCCGCGAACCGTGGCCAACCGGTGGACAGTGATAGCAGCAACAGCAGCAGCAGCGGTAGACCGACGACTTGGGCGGGATGATACGCGGCGCCCTTTGACCGGCCCATGACCAGCGACCACGGACGGCGGCGGTGACCAAGGTCATAGTTCACATCGGTCCTGCAGGAGCGCCGCGACAATCACATAATCGGGTTCGCCGACTGCATGTCCGGGGTGCACCGCTCGCGCGAATATTACCGATATTAACAACACTGAATAAACCGAATGTTTCCGATGGGAACTTCCGGACGGACGGACGCGAATAGTGTTTTACGCACGCGTGTCACACACTATACACGTACTGGAACAACGGAAACGGTTATTATTATTATTATTATTAATTATTATCGTTATTTTTTTTTTATTTCCGGAACCTGCATCATCGTGTGTACAATATCGCAGTCTGCGGTGTGCGATTTTTTTTTTTTTATTATCTCGTTATTCCGCGTTTCGCGTGTAAGAGTCGCGTGATCGGCGGTACCGGTACGACTGGACTGGACCGGTGTCTTCGGCGACGGTCGATTTAAAAAAACCGCCCATTGCACTTTCACTGCGACGCGCGCGACAGCGGCATCCGCTGGAATCGCGATTGCGGTTTCTGTATTATTTCGTTTGTGTTAAAAAAATTTTTTTCGACATTTTCGACCCCGAACACGCGCAAACGACGGTGAAAGCAATAATTGAACGCAAACATTGGAGGGCGTACATTTTCTCCTTTTGCTGCTCCTATATAAATTTGTTTATTTTTCCTCTTCGTCTATATATATTATTTTTCTCATACAGTTCACTCGTTCGTAGGTCACGTTTAAGGCCGCAGCGGCTGGTTTGTACATGTATACAATATACATAAGATGTAAGTACGTATATGTTACATTGCGCGCTCGCTCGTTTTCCCTATTCCGGTAGACGTGAGCGAACGGTGCGTGTGTAAACAAATATTATGCCGCGCAAAGTATCAAATCAAACACTCAATATTTACATATGACATATACAGCGCGTTCAATTACCCGGACTCGTGTAAAATATCATGTATATAAAAAAAACTTGTTGAATTTTTGATGTGCTCATTGAACGTTCTGTATACTAACATGGCTACATGTACAAATAATTCGTTCGCAAATTTATATATACGCACGGGGCCATTCCGATTTCGAGATTTTTGACAGTGCGCACGTATATAGCTGTACAAAACGCCAAAACCGGAGAAATTTTCAACGATGATTATAATATTACAATAATATTATTATATCGTGTTCGAAAGACATTCTTCTGGGCCGCGCGTCGCCTGGAGCACCGAAACTCGTCCATTCAAAGCACCTTATAATAAGTCCGTCGCAAGTTCATATTCGACTTTGTCGCGAGTGCACGGTACCCGTAGGCCATAAATAGCGCAGTTATATTATTATGGTTATTGCTATAATTAATTATCACCGGTGTTTGAAGTTTCCGAGAACTGTATATAAACATATAAGTCGGCTAACTAGTTTTTTTTTAGTTTCATCTGCAATCCGCATTGCCTATTTTTATCCATAAGACGCATAACATAACAGACATCAGCTAGAATACTTCCGATCGATACAATTGTATCGCTTCTGTGCCAGACTGCACGGCACACAAATGCAACGTGCCAATGACGCAGAAATCTGGAAACTGCAGGCAATGCGAGCGCGCGTTTATAATATTATAATTATTCCATTCCGTGGTAAACAAAATGTCTACATTGTCAATTAAATTATTGTTTTTAGTTTCACAGAAATGTTGAGATGTATAACTTATAATTAAAATGGCGTCTTTAACGTTCAGGTGCATTAATATTCGTGTATAATTTATTTGTATAAAAAGTGAATCATAATGAGCGATAAATTGTATGTACATTGTACATAATATACATAATAATAATGTTACTGTACTATCATTACGATGTATTACGATATTATGTAATATCATATGGGTAATTTTTTTTTAATACGAAAAGAAATTCGTGCTCAAGGTAAAACGAAAGTCAACGTTCGCATATTAGAAAAGTTGATTTATTAATCTACTACAGAAGCTTTATGGTAATCGGTAATAATCCACGGTAACTATAGTCGTACGTCATATTATATTTCATACGACGGCATTCATACGGAAGTGCATTTTCAACTGCAGTTGCCCAGCCGTGGATTTACTGCAGCAGCTACTCATAAAAATATATATCTGTTATGGATTTGATATGTCCGGTGAAGTTGTATTATATTCGAATGTGTTACGGTTTTGATTGTGTTGTCTTCTAGAATTTCTAGCTACTGTTGAACAATTTCACAATGTTCATTGTTTAATGGACAGAAATATTTAGCGTTGGTGGTCATCGTCCGTCAATGTACTATATAATATAGCCTATATTATATATATACAACCTACGTCATAATAATAGTATCTAGGTGTATAAGTGGTGCAACGAAATCACGCGCATGGCGGCTGCATGTACATAAATGAATTACAATATGGCAGTGATATAATAACATCGGAATAATGTATTTTTTTTTTTTTATATATTTATTGTAAAATATAAATAAGATGTTACTCATATTATTAAATGTTTACAATAAAATATCTACCTCCTTTAAGCACATTGCTTGCGGTGGTGGTAGAGAGTTACATTACATAATAATAACAAAATTACATATAAATATACCTAATTCAAATTATAATTAAAAAGATAGTGTAACAGAATAAATTTCATGATTAACATTCAATGTTTATATCTTATTCAAACATAATTATATAAAATTGAAAATGTATTAATTTATTTTTATAAAACTAGCAATGAAAATAACCATGAGTTAAGTTGTATGTATATATGTATGTATGTATGTATGTATGTATGTATGTATGTATGTATGTATGCCTTTTTACTCATTAAATTCATTATTAATTTTATTATATTTATAAATTTATAACGTAATTTAAAAAGATATCTTTCTTTCAATTTTAATACCACACAAAAGACTATTGGTGTAAAAGAAAAAAACTATGAAAATTAATTTGGAAAAATGGATTAATAGATTATCGTCAGTGTTTACATGCACGTATATCGTAATTAAAAATATTGAATATATATTTTAAACCAAAATATTATAGGTTTTAAATGAGGTTTGTATGTTGCCAGATGATTACGTCGACTAATAACTAATAATTTATACAGTTAAGAATTATAAGAACTTTTTTTATAGTTATTAAGAATATGTAATATATTGTAATAATACGCTATATGGTAACAAAGTTTTTCATAAGCTTTTAATATGCATTTTTTATATAATTGAAAAATAATCAAATATGAATGATCACAACAAAATATTTAAGATTTTAATTTTCTTAGTGTTGTGGTTTCCAAACTTTTTACTAGGTGGTGTTCTTTTTTGGATCAATTTCAATCACAGTGCCCCACACGAGTGCCACAATAAGAACTTGCAATGTGCATAATAAATTAAAACTAGTTCATCTAAATCTAGTTTTATTTTCATGTGGGCTGCAGTGCCCCTCGAATAGGACTCGCGGTGCCCTTGGGGCACAGTTTGGGAACCGCTGTCTTAGTGTGTCAATGAAGCCCCAACAACATGGAGGTTATATACTCATGACGTATTCGTTCAAAGTTTCGTTATGTTATTCGCATAATAGAACAATTACCAAATATATTGGTATGACGTCCTCCGAAGGAGCCGACACAGCAGTTGAATGTGTAATATATAGGTATATGTTTAATATTATAGTCACAACTATATCAATTGCGTGTTCGTCGTACAAGAAAAACTAAAAAAGGACACGGACAACACAAGGTGCATTCAATTTTTTTGTCCATCTTTTGTACACTCGTCATTATACATTTGGCAACCGTATAAAATTTAGGCTATATAATATAATTGTTGTGTAACGATTTGATAAGAATAAAATTTGTACGCAATGATAGTGCTGAAAATGAATCTATCGAGCTAAACATTAATTTGATATCTGAAGTGTATTAAATATTTAAATTTCAATTATTTTCTATGTAAGTGTATTCGTATATATAATAATATATTGGTAAATTTCAAATTATATATATATATATATATATACATACCCATATATGTATCTGAAGAAAAATGCCGGTACAAAGGCGAATCCTTTTTTGAAAATAAAAGCACTTTAATAAAAAAAAAAAAAAAATTATGAATCCGAGTTATTCAGCTATATTATGTATACATAATAATATATGTGTTTACTTTTTGTTTTTATTTATTTTTTTAAAAACTAAACATAACACAAAAAACAACATCCATAAATGGGAAGTATTAGGTCAAACCATAGACCAAATCGTCATGAATCGACTCCGAATAGGTTACACCTTTATAACTCACAACCACCTCATGGCCAAAAACGATCTACCTGTATGCGAATTGTGTGGAGTAGCTTTCACAGTAAAACACTTAAACACGTGATAACAGAATGCTGAAAATACATCGAATTCAGAGACAAATACCTCATTTCACAAGAACTAGGAGAAGCACTACAACCCGATCACTAATCAAACATCAACATCATCAAATTCCTATAAAGAATATCAAATTGCACAACTCAATCTAATTAAATCCTCAAAAAAAAAAATAAATAAATAAAATAAAAGATAATAGTATGTAAAAATTGTAAAAAGCTGTATATTTGTATGTACCTATATAAGCTAATGGCTCTAGGTGTTATGATCAATAAAAAAAAAAATAAAATAATAATAATAGATGTATATTGTATAGTATTTTTACAAATGTGATTTCTTATATCTTATATAATTAATAAATAATAAATTAATAAATCCTATATAATTTTTAGTGGTTGCCAACGAATTATATTTTTAAAATAATATAAATCTATACTATTCAAAAGACACCAATAATATAGTAGATATTTTAAGTGTATTATAATATTCTAGTTAGTTACTAGTTTCAGGTTTGTGAATGGATCATTTTAGTTGAAGTTTGAAAGTTTATTAAACGCTAAAACGAATAAAACGAATAAAACCGATTAGGATCTGCTTACCTACTATAGTTCTCATCTATTATAGTTTCTGAAGATTATATTATATGTTGTTAATTGTTGTTATTGTTGGAGAATGAATGTGACGTATCCGTATTATTTTTAGTTAAGACTAACAAAAATGTTGATTTATTTTTGGTAATGGAACTTCGAAGAAATAATCATACATTTACATGTAGGTACTAGGTATACTGTACTTTGAAAATAAATTATAATGTAATATATAGTAGGGGAGACTGGGGACAAGAATAACATTTTGCGCATAACTCTATTTTTAAAGAATTGTTTTACATATTTTTGATGTTTTACACTACCATTTGATAAAAAAACATAACATCAATTAAATTATGCCGCAATAACTGCTTGAAAGGTAACTTAAACTATAAATATTTTCAATTTAAAATATGTATAACAGACAATATATACCTATAGTGTTTATTCATATGACTTATAGTTATTTCCTGCAGGTGTGTATAGGTATTTATGTATTATTATATTCCGTGAGATTAACTTGAGTTATTATTATTATATTGTATTTCACTGTATAAAATTATTATGTATGTATTTATATTTTACCCGGGTACCGGTACCGGCTAATAGCTGCAGTCTCTATTGAAGGTTATACTACCAGTTATATTATGTAAGACTATCAAAATATCTATAAATAATTATTCACCATTCTTTAAAAAAAATGTTCATCATTATCGAATGATCACTACCTATAAATTATCAATTGTGGTACTATTCTTATGTATGAAGGTAATAATTAATAAAAATACTATTATGCGTATTTCATATGAAATAATTTACCACTGTAAATAGTCGCGTGTTCGTGTGTACCAATAATAACTACGAATATGTTCACTGCGCGCTATATATTGTAATGTTTGTAACCGCTAACCAGATCCAATATTCACGTAGGTATAAGTTACTTATGTACCGTTATTAATAATTGTTTAAATTACAATATTACACGAACAAATTCAAAAATACTGGTTTTGGAAATGTATATTATATTAACAATTAATGTGCGTTTCGTGTTTTAAATAATATAAATTTGATAAACTATATAATTTTTAAGTTTGAATAAATTTAATGTTAATGTTTTGTAACAGCACATGCGACATGCCATATTATGTTACATCACAAATCACAATGGTCGTACGAAACAAATAAAGTACTTTAACGGGTTAAATGTAGCTGTCAAAATGTATCTTTTCAAAGAGTGTCGCAGCCGTAGCTAAATTCGGTATACAGGTAATTTATTAGCTCATTTTTTTAACTCGGTCAATCGCAACACACGACCGACGTTGTCGCTAAAATTCTTTGTTTCTCGCGAGTATCAGCTTATAATATGAATTATACATCTATACGTACGTAAACGTATGCATTGTTTACCGGCTAAATGACCCACTTTACACGTCTTATCGTACGTCATATCATAATATTATTATGTCGATGGATTTTTTTCTCCGTTTTACGAACAATCTATGACAATACAATTGCAATATTGAATATATATATATATATATATATATGTTATATGTATTATATTATTACTTATTAGTATATTATATATTATGATTATTATACCTGCAGGGGGCCTCTCATTTTCCACCATCATTAATCTTGGATCGTCCAAGACGTTAACGATCGAGATTCGTCGTCTTTGTATAGCTATACTTAATCTGTAATTTTTATTTTGTACTTCGAAGAACAGTTTTTTTAGTGAAAATAGGCTTCTATAAGCCATGCATAATGTCAAGGCTGTTGATGGAAACCTGAATTTTCCTTTTTATAGTAATAAGAACCTAATCGGAGCGGAGCGAGATGGCGTTTCTGTGATTAATACTTTTATCATGATATTATTTCACGCCTTGAAAAACGTTGTTTTTTATGTTCTAACTTCAGTATAATATCACTGTGTTTTGAAATTCGTGTTTTAAAATTACTGCTTAATTCACACATCATTCAGAGTTACTGTACCAATTTTATACCTATTATTATTTGTCGACGTTTGTTTACCTGCATGTAATTACTCACGTAAAATTCATAACAATAATATTACACTGAAATAGGATAAATTAATTAACATCTTTAATAATTTTAACGTACAGGCCTGTTAATTATAGCAAGTACAGAGTATAGGGTTATTAATATAAACGAAGACAAACAACAAATCACGAACATAATATAATATTGTATTATGAAGTTTATTTTTATTTATCTCGCAGGCTCGCACTTGTTCCATATTTCCGCCAAAAAAAGAAAATCATTTTTATAATATTGTCAAGAACTTAATCTATTATTGATAATTAAAGATCAATATACATACAACATTTTCTATAGTTATTTGAAAAAATATTGTTCATTATTTCTTATTCTTTTAAAATTTTATATATTTAGAAAATGCTAATATCTAATACTGATCAAGAAATTATCTTAGACTCTAGAGATTATTGAGTAATTAATTTAGGACTTTCTACTTATAATATTACAATTATTTGTATGCAATATGTTTAATCATCAGAAAATATTTTAAGTATTTAAAAGTTGAAAAACCGAACAGTTTTAAAATATGATTTTGAATGTTGTATCGAATCCTTGAATAATATGTTTGTAACAAAAAAAATGTTTAACAATGAAAATTTAATAGGTAATGACAATATCAAGTGTAATTTGTTCAATAATTGCAATACTAAGTACCAACAATTTAATATTAATGTGTATTACAATGTACCATTGTTTTATTTCAATTTTGTTATTTTTTCAAAATATCATTCAAGGATATTCTTTTCAAATCCATTCGATAGCTTCTCGTTAGTTTTTTATATAAGTAACATTTTATTAGATTTAATTTTAATTTAGATAATTTATTTAGATAACACATTATTTTGATGTTACCATAAAATTAAATAATAACACTATAAGCATTTTAAATATTTTTCAATCTTAATCATATTCAAATTATAAAAAAAAAGTAATCTAGATTAATATATTTAACTAAATACATAATATTCAAGTTCACAATTTAAGTACAAAGTGTAATGGATAAAATCTTATGTTTTATCATACAACTTATTATTATTATTTATTATGATAGTTTATGTAATAATATATATCATAATATTGTACTATAATATAAGTTAAATTTCTAGTAAAAACACTGGGTCATTACAAAATAAGCATACGAGTGTTATGTAGTTTGCAAGTGATAATAGTATTGTTATAAGTTCCAACTTATAATATGCATCAAGTTAAAAATTATGAAGTTATAAGCGATGTGTAAATCCGTTTAAATATCTATTTATTTAATAATAATTGCACTTATACCCAGTGCAAGGATAATTAAAATGTAAATAAAAAATAACAATAAAGCGTAGCTATGACAGTGTATAATATTATGGCGAACAACGTTTTCTAATAAGCCCGTGTAAAACGGTCCAAATTATTTTGATACGCATAAATCTAGTGAATAAATTGACCTCTATAGTTTATGTTAAAATATTACAAATGTCACTATCTACTGAAGAGTGATTTTTTTTTTTAATTTTATGTAAATCAGTACAATATAATGAAAGTATATTATATATTTACTATTCATTTTTCAATTAAATATTTTAGAGGGTTGAACGTATTCCATTAAATAAACATATTACATAATTATCAACACAAACTCAATATTATTTATAAATTATAATACAACCTATAGAAATAATTTAAATTTAGATACTGTTATAAAAGATTCATAAACGTGTTAAATCAAAGTAAAACGCAACTCACCAAATCATTTTGTTAACTATTATTGTGGTAATGTAGTATTGATTGTAATTGATGATGAATTGATTTTATAATTCAAAATCTGTCGTAAAATACACAACTCATAATACTCCAGGCTACGAATTTGTTTATTCATTTTTATATATTATTTTATTAATTATATACTTAATTAGTTATATTATTTTATTTTGAATTTTTTTTTCGCTGAAATTGGATACATAGGTATATATTGGGTGGCTGTTAATTAAATTACATATAATATGTATTAATTTTATATTATATTTTTTTATTAAATTCGCAGGTACCTAATACATATTATTATTATAACGAGCGGTAAATCAGTTATTTATATTTGTGATGAAAACAACAAAAAAGCCTAACTATGTAACTATAAATATTAGTAATTAGAACAGAACGACTCATAATATCAGACAGTTGTAGAAATGATGAACACACATTATGTTGTGTATACCTTATGTGTGATACAGTGATACGAAACTTTATTATAAATCCTATTAAAATTTTCAGTGTAATGGTTTTTTAGAACACAAAAGTCGTTTATAATAGGAAAATTTTTGATTTGAAAACGTACATGCCACTATCTTACAATGAATATTACAATACATAGTATGTTTTACCTTTGTGTATTTAATTTTATGGACTATTTATGAACTGTATTTACAAATAATCATATCATCAAATATTTAATCATATTTATTGAACAAATAATTTAACTATGTATATCGCTGATTATTGTAATTTAATTAAACATTCCGATTAAACATTAATATAGCACTTATAATAATTTATATATGGTAAATATGATAATACGGTGGATCGTGCATAGTGCGTATGGCAAACGAAAAGCGCCTACAGATTATCTGTATTATTGCTAATTGATTTGTTAATACTGTGGATATTCATATGGATTATGGAACCGTTTGGACCCCTAGGTACATTTGTGTGATATTGGAAAGTTTACCAGATGAGGAAGCATGGGGTTTTTAATACGCGAAAAGCCAATAGGCATCATGGTTGAAGTATGTTACAATACACTTCACGGGTAATTAAATGTTTTGTTGATACCTAATTATTGTTTTAATATGTATGACGTATATACTAAAATAAGTATTCGTATTCTTAAAATAAAGTATAATATCGTTGTTCGAAAGTGTTCGCCATGTAATGGATAGAAAATATGAATGATTATAAATTAAAAGGTATTTTTGCTTATTAATTTACTATAGTACCTAATACCTATATACTGTATACCTAGCAGATTATATGTAGATATATATATATATATAAGTTAAGGTGATGCTTATTAGGGCAAACATTTTTTTTCTTCAACTTGGCTGAGGGTACTTCGTAATTATTTTGTACTTACCTTAGAGATACTATTACATGTATAAATATATCATTTTTTAAGTGTGTTTTAGAGGTCGCTATCGGGAATTAAATATTTATAAATTTCAATAAAAAATTGTTTGTATATATAATGTATCTATATATTATTATAAAGTATATTTTTCACATACACGATATCAATATTTTAATCAGCTATTTTATTTAATTACTACAGTTTAGAAGTATTTACATTGTGATGGTATTAAATGGTATTAATTTCAAAAATGTTTTTTCTTAGTGGGGAAATCAAACATACTAAATTTTTTTTTTTTTTTAAACATTATTTATAGCAAATGATGAAACAAATATTTGAGTAAGTGAAATATTTCTTTCGACGACAATACCCCGGATACCCATAGAGTAGACGTTGCTCTATATCTGGGATCGAATCCAATTAGACATAGTCTATATGTTTCTACCACGAACTCGATTCTCGGGCAATTATATGATACATATTCATATATTATTATCCGAAGCATCATCTTACCATAAATAAAAGTTTTATACAGCCAAAACTTAATATTTTAAACTTATATTTTAATATTATTTTCTATTTAATTAAACAACTATCAATACATTATAGGGACACTTGTAACAACGAGTACGATTGCGTAAATACAAAATTACCTAAGATGTATAAAATAACTTTCAATAAGATTTTTCATTAAATAATCTGTGAAAATTAAGACAATCACATTTTTTTTTAAAAAAAGTTTAAGGTATTCAAAGTATAATTATCGAATAATCATTGATTTTAATTTTCGTTAAGCCAACAAAAATTGCGCGGCGTTATATGTAGGCGATCTAGGTACATATTGGTCGTAGGATCTTTTTTCGGTATTTTGCTAAACATTCGGTTTTTATTTTATTACTTATAGCTTATAAATATTTAATAATAATAAAACTCAAAGATAAATAATATAATGGTTTTTTTTTTTCAATATTTATTTATTACAATTTATGAAGAAAATCCTATGTGTAGATATACAATTTCGAATAGTTTTATTTTAGTGTTCTACTATTCTTGTATTATAATTAATATATTCATACAATTCAAATTCCTTTAAAAAATAACGTGTTTTACAGATTAACTAAGATTTATATTATGAATGTTTGAAGTTTAAAATATAATAGTATATGTTTTCATAAGTATTGACGATTTGAATTTCTATTTAACATATAATATAACTTACCTCCATATTGTGGATCAATCTTTACCTTCGACATTTTTCCCACTGAAAATTTTCTTTTTCTTATGGCAATAAATATTTCAACACGTTATACAACTGTTTATTGCTATAATATTTATCTATATTACTTTATTACTATACTACTATATTAATTATAATATGTATCATTTTATTATGCGAGAAAGACGTCCGAGATTATCTAATGAAATGTTAAGATAGTACATTTTTTAAACAGGGTATCTAACACCTACTACAGCAACTATTCTCATTTATTTCCAAACATTTAGCTTTTTAAATTAAAAAATTCACATTTGAAAATTTTTAGTACTTTCTAAATTGCAAACATATTTTAAGTATGGTAAATGAATACACCAACATCTTTGGAGCAATCGGTTTGTAATGTGTTATTAATTTTATCTGCCAGTAACAACCCCAATACATTATCACCTAGTGCACCTTATACCTTACAAGTATATAGTTACTTTGCACCATTTAAGAGTTAAATTTCAAAGTAAATTTTTCTAACAAATATCATAGAAAGAAAAGTAACAATTCTGTTACGACTATCAAATTCTATTGATATACTCTGCATTAAATATATTTGTAAATTTAAAAATGAGAATTAATAAGATTAAACAAATTGTTGAAAACACCTTGTTTATAATGTGTACAACATAGAGTATCAATTAATAACAATATTTGGATTATTAATACAACAGTTAATTTGTTTATTTGTCTATCAATTAGTTAGTAAGCCAACAATTTTTCATACAGCAAAAAAAAGAAAAGATAAATGAAAAAAATATAATATATTTTTAAGACCATGACTTAAAATAATCAGTTCTAGAAAATTAAATTCTGTTTTATTATAATATATTAGTAGCATTAAAAAATAATTAGAAATTGATACATAAGGAAAATAAATTGAAAACAGAACTTATAAAATACCGTTGCCTTTACTTTGAAAAATCAATTGTTTCATTAATAAACATATTATGTATAAAATTTAATGAGATAACAATACTTATTCTCATTATATTTAAGTGTTATTAACACAAATACATTAAATATTTATAAGGTGTTCATTTGAAAGTATTATTAAATTAATTAGGTATATTAGCTAAATAATCAGCCACTTGCTGTTGATCAAGTTTTTCAAAAATGATATCATCATTTCTATTTTTACGACAAACACCAACTTCAATATTGTCAGCAGTCATTTGTCCTTCAAATCCTTCTTTTAATGCCAAAATTGCTGTATGAATGGCATCTTCTAACTCCAAGTCTTCTTTGTACCTAAACAGTATGAACATTATTTAAGTATTAATTTAAAATATTTCTGCTTCTAATTATGGCAAAAAAAATTTGTTTCATATTTACCTCTTTTCTAAAAACTGCTTGCTATTAACATAGTTTTTTCCCAATGCTGTTGCCTTCCAGGCAAAGTATGCACCAGATGGATCACATTGATATAGTTTGGGGCCAGTTCTATCCCAACCACACACTAACAGTGATACACCAAAAGGTCTTACACCACTGAGAAACAAAATATTTTTAATTTTACAATTTGGCATTTCAAATTAATAATTCAATTTTTTTTAAATGATTATTATACATAATAACTATTATCCATATGTTTATATTTTAAAATAAATTAATGGAAATACGGATATAAAATGTTCTATAACTTATGATTTTATTTCAAAGATTACACAATTGTTAAATATTTATTATACAATAAAAGAGTTATTGTATTATATTTCACAGGAGTAATTTATTTAACTAAACATTTAGTACAATAAAAGAAAATAGAATAACTTCTATTACTAAAAATGCATTGAGCGAATCCACTTAACTATATCAATTCCAAACAGAGTATGAATGTAAACATATTATTAATTAATAAGTTATTATTGATGTTTATATTAGTGATATACATTCTTTATCACTCTAAATATAGATAAAAGAATTGTTTATAAATAATAACACAGTTTTAAGTATAAATAAAATAAATGATTAAATAATAATTATATTAAATATATTCAGTTTTGTTGGTACCGAAATTGTCATCTAATTATTTTAATAAAAATATATTTTTAGTTTAGTACCTCAGAAAAACTTTCAATTGAAAATATATCTCCATGCTTATATGTTATAAACAAAGTTATAGCAATTTAAACTTTTTCAATCTATTACATTAATTTTATTTAATATAATGTCAAGACTGATAAATATTGTATATTTATAAAAAGTTACATTCAGTCTACAGAAAAATATATGAAAAATTATTATTTGAACAGAATAAAATGATTTCAAATAGATTATTTTACTAGTTACATAGGCGATAAATGATAATATTTTAATCTAATAATTTAATAAAACAAAATATGATAAATATTAAATATCTTTAATATAATATATTTATAGATCTTAGTAAAAGCAATTGAAAAATATAATTATGATGAAGGGATAAAAAAGTAAACTTAGAGATATGAATACATAATCCTTATTTAAACAGACATACATGAATATACAAGGAAAATACCATTTGATTCTCAATTTAAAAGTATATTTAATTAACAAAGTTTTACATTTCTAACGATTTAATATTTTAAGTTTTAATTAAAATTCTAAAAATGAATGTATGTTGTTTTCATTAGTTTTTCTATAATATAACCAACAATAGAAAACAAAAAATGTGTAGCTTGTTATATAAAGTATATTTATTAATTAAAAGCAAGTAAAGGATACAAAAAAGACTAAAATACATTATACTCTATGATATTATTTTATGTTAGTTTTTATCCTTCTTTTAATATTAACATTTAGATCTTCAAAAATTAGATTAGATAATTTTATATATTTTCTAAACATTTAATACTATTTATATAATACCATTAAATAATTAATTTTAAAATAGTTACCCTGATTGTGTATATTCCTGCATAACACTAGCAACTTCTTGTACCAATAAAGCTGTAGGTATTTCTTCTTCAAATTTTAGTTGGTAATTGGCAGCTTCTTTCCTTGCTTTTCTTACAAGTAGTCTATAATCTGGACCCATACCTTAAAATACCAGAAATAAGATAAATAGTACAACTCTAATTCAATTTCTTAAAATACTTTTTCCTAATCAAAAAGTCTATACAAATTGTAAATTTCAGTTATTTACTGATACTTATATTTATTTATACATTTAATTTAGCATAATAAATTCAGTTGTACTTCAGGGTAAGTAATAAATAATGCCCTGATAATAAACCATGAATAGAGCTATATATTAAAAGGTATTTTTATGGTAATTATTATATTTAATATTTATACAAAGTATTAAATTAATAGATGACATCATGTCATTAATAAATTGTTAATTGTCAATACCTTTTTATACATGACAATTAACAATTTGTAGAAATATTAAATATAATAATTACTATAATAGGTACCTACTATGTTTATATATTCTAATTGTCTACCAAAAATATTAATCATATACTATAATCATATTTACCACTGTAGACCATTCCAATATTAGGTGTTATTTTTTGCACTTTTTCTACAGTTGTTTCATATAAAAGAGATTTACGCTTATTTTCTGTAGCAACCACCACACCATTCGAAGCTGAAACACAGTCAATTTAGGATTAATAAAACAATATTACTGCAGAGAACATTTTAATGAAGTCTTCACATAGGGACCTAACAAAATAACTTCAATAATAAACTTTATTTAAACAAAAAAGCGATATAAAATTAAAACCGAAAAATTAATACTTTTAAAAATGAACATTCGCAATGTAAATGGATTATACAAATAATAATAAACTACAAATGATAAAGAGTAATCATTGAAGGAAAACTGTTAAATTTTTTTAAAAATCGCTAATGAATTATGAAACTACCATAAGAAATAATAATTTTATGATGAAGTACAACCAATATGGGCATACATCAATTCCTATCAAAGGACGCAATATAAACTATACATTATATTATGTATTATGTATAATGTATAAAGAAAGCAAAATTACTTTTAAACCGAGTAGATGTAACATCCAAATAAATTTTATTTAAACAATAGTTTAAATTCATCAAGCGCTAACAGTATTCACTCATTAAAATTCTACAGGATCAAAACATAGTTGTTTAGACATTTAGTTGTACACAAACCTTTGATTCCAACCGATGCTGCACCAGCGGACACTGCTGCTAACGCATATTCAATCTGGACGAGTTTACCTGAAGGGCTGAAAGAGTAAAACAAAAGATAAAATTAGACCGGAGATAGACTAGTAAAACATTGAGTAATAGGTCAGTTGACTTGGGCCATGATAAACGGTGTACAAAATAAAAATAACTAAATTAATTGTCGAGACAATAGAAAAGCGAAAAGTTAGTTTTTACCTGAAGGTGGTCAACGAGAAACTGTATCTTTCTGTAGCCATATTGACCAACCAACGAATTGAGTCGAAATCAAAGAACGTATTCAAACTTCGAATGACTGAGACCGAAAAGTTCAAGAATCGAAAATTGTAGGATTACTAAGCGGAAAATTTAAAGTTCTAACTATCTACGAGTTTATACCAATTCATACGTTTGAGGTTACAAAACATATATTTGTGACGTCATTTGTCTACCAAAAACAATCGATAAGAACCATTTTGATGATAGTAATATGATAATTGATAACGATTCATAATTATTGTAAATTTTATATTATTTGTACCAAGTATTTGTTTTCTTTATGTTTTTTTAAAAATGATGAAAAATTTGAAAAGTGTGGCTTCACAAAATCTCTTAATACCAAACCGTCTGATTAAACAATCGAAAAAACAAAATGGGACGGAAGAAAATGACTGGTGAGTTCTAGATGTGTATTCCGAATAATAAATTCATATTAAAATAGGTTAATGTAATTCAAGAAAACTTATTAAACTATACTTAATAGTTTCTTACTAGTCTTTAACATTTTTCGGTTTTTAGTTTTTCTTTTCTTTTTTTTATTATTAGTATATATTAAATATTTACTTAAAATCATCAAAACATATTGAAATATCTAAAGGTTTTATGTTTAAACCTTATCTACAAATTACAATTACTGCTAATATTTTTAATTGTAAATTGTTGGTAAATTTCTACTTATTACTGTTATTTGTAATTTAATTACTAACAATTAACTAATTAGTGGTTAGCGGTTATAAATATATATATATATATAAAAAAAAAAATTATTTTATTACAATTCCTTTTGTTTATATTAGCGTTATATTACAAGTATATATTTAATATTTTAATAACTAAGTGTGATTTATAAAAATGTTACATTTATGTCCATGAAGATTGATGCTTTTCTTAGCTACTTATTATTTTAAATATAGCTTATTAAAATTAAATCATACGAGACATTAATTTTTAAATTTAATTATAATTAAACTTTTCATAGTTACATACTTATGTACAGTGGCGTGGCGAGGTAAAATTTATATGTGGGCAAAGTAGACTTTAAGAGAGTCTTTCTTCAATTTTTTTAGTAAAAATTATTTAAGTAACAATAGTTATTTAATAAATATTAAGATTTAGAATTTTTGTATAGATACTTCTCCCATATTTCTCTATGGTTAATTATAAAGCCCTTTAGAACACAAGGCTCTTTGAGGTGCTAGGCCATGGGCAATGACCCACACCGCCCATGCCTGCACCGCCACTGCTTATGTAGTTATAATAGAGGTTAATTTGAATAACAATAACTATAGCACTTACAGTATCATCATATACAATAAATAATTTCAGATTATTAATATTTAATTTTAAAATCATAAATTAATATATTTTAGTGTATGAAAAAACTAGAATGTTCTTAAATATTTATTTACTAACTTTTAAAAATATGTTTATTTAGTAATTATACAACTTAACTGACTTTCAACTCAATACTTTTAAAAATTACTATTGGTTAACCAACAGAAGCCTTGGTAGATTACTTTAAATATTGTACACATGCGTAATTGATTAATGTTTAATTTCTAAAAATAATTTTTAGGTTGTTAGTTGCAACAAATTGGTATTTTTGGATTTACACATGGACGCTAATGGTAATGGCCCTAGTAGGCTTAGGTGCTACTATTATGCTAATGGTCGTTTTACGCTTCACTACTAAAATGGAAAGTATAGAATTTTTAACCGACAGAGAGTTGATAAAACTTATGGGAAATGTAGATTTAGATGACATTTACAAAGCTGATGGCATAATGGAAGGTTTTAAAGACATACCATTAGAAATAGGAAGTGATAACGAGAACATATTTTTACACGTTATCAATCCAGAAGATACAAGTAAGTTTTCTTAATTTCTATGGAATCATGACATTGCTAATATATTTATTAATGGAAATAATAATGGTTATTTCCTTTTTAAGGTTTAGAATCTGCTATCGATCTTGGATTTAGTAAAACACAAGTAAAAAACATTCAATCATTTACAGTGGGCAATCCAGAAAATCCTATATTCACCACATCATTTCCAAACTTTGGGCTTCCAGAAGGTGTTCGTCACTTGGATGTAGCCACTGTATATGCTAATCGGATAGTAAGCCCATTAAATGAATCTCTAACGTTAAAGTCTTCTAATTATACACGGCTGAAAGGTAATGAAGGAACTATCATTGATGGATCAAAAATGAAATGGTCGGCCGAAGGAGATATATTTCTCAGATCAGTAAATGGCACGGTTGTATTAAGTTCTGCAGGTATTTACTTGGATGTTCAAAATTTACCAGTAGTACTGTCCAACAAATTTGCCGCTCATCAGTATAAGCTGTGTATTTGTATGCCCAGCGGAATGATATTCAGAGTACCTGTATCTACAAGCTATAATTCTCACATGGCTTGCAGTATGGTTGATCTAGAAGAAGGCAACCATCCATGTGAATAAGATAAAATGGTACATTATTTTATAATTGTTTATGGATTTAAGTAGTATTTTGTGTATTATATAACTAAATAATAAATATATTCAGAGGGATTATTCATTTTAATACAATGGGAAAAATGTTTCAAACAAATTCATTTATGAAAATTATATTTAATATTTAAATTGTCTAACACACACACACACATAAGACAATATTATGCAATTACTCGATTTTTATGTAAGTTCATCCACGGTTTATGGTATTAGAATTTTAATTAGCCATTAGAAAATTATATAATATGAAATCTTCAATAATAATAAATTATTATACCAAAGATGACTAATTTCTTAACACATTAAAATATTTTTCAATTAAATTATAATAATCCCAAAACATCAACAAGTGTTCATGAACTTGTTTTTATGATATAAAATGTTGTTTTTTATTGAGCCTAAATTATTTTAAATATCATTTATTTAACATTATTGTTTACCATTTTAAATATATATCTGTATACTTCTTTTATTGGCGATAACATTTCTTTACAATAAAATAAGGTTCTAAAATTATTAAACTAGCAAACTGCATTTTTGACAAGGCTAATCAAATGTTGTAAGTTTGAAGTAAAAATAATTGTTACTACACATTGGTATGTATTTAAAATTAATTTAATTAAACATACAGTCGTAAAATAATATCATAAATCTATTTATTGTATTAGGACATAAAAACTTCCGTTGACTTCATTCTATTTGATGAATACTGTAAATGTATAATACTATTAATGTATTTATACCATTTTTTAAAAAAAAAAACTTTAATTTTGATCAACAAGTCTTTTCTATTAACAGCGATTATTAGTCATTATAATTAATTGCCAAATTAATTATTAATATCATACTATATTTCCACTGAGTCAAGTTGTGTATTTAAAAAATGTATTTTGTATATTGCACGTATCATGTATACAGGGTCTCATAGCTTCTGCGAGTACAATATAATTCTGTCATATTGCTGTCGTTGAATTGAATATTTTAATTTGTTTCAGAAGAGTTTATTCTCTATACACCAATGAAAAACCAATTGCCATTAATTTATACACAATGTGTATCTACAAAAAAAAAAAAAAAAGAAAAACTTTCAACACTTGTCCATTTGTATAAAATGTTATTCAATACAAAATACACAAATAGATAGTTACAGGTGTAATTGATGTTAGTATAATTATGTATTCATTGTTTACTATTGTTAAATTGATTTAGTGTAATCATAGTTTATTTATAAACGAATTAATATTGTTTTTTTTTTTTTATCAATACTTTATTAATTACTTTATAATTTATTACCTAAACACACTAATCTAGTCAATAAATCTAGTCACATTTGTACGTAAGTAGTGAATTTATTCACAAATTATAATATGTTATGTAATATTTTGTTTTTATAATACATTGAATAAAAAATTGTGTTTTCCAACTATGTAAGGAGGAATTTATTTAATTTAAAAGAGTTATATAAAATTAAGTTCTTAAATGTATAATTACAAACAAATCATCACTAAAATAGTTATCAACTAAAATCAAACAAGGATACTTAAATTCTTATACATAGAATATATAGAATTACAAATTTAAAATGAAAATATATACTTCATCATGTACTTTCCATTGCCACTTCTTCACTCTCTGCGCCCGTAGATTCCACTTCTTCTACCATTTCCTCCTGTTTAACATAGGCTTTTTGCAACTCATCAAAAACAATTCCATTGATTGACTTCAGTTTTAAGATATCTGAAAAAAAAAAAAAAAACATCAACAAAATCGATCAGTTGCAGTTATTTATATATGAAAATAAATAATACATACTATCATTTCCATTGAGTACAGCAATAAAACCGCCATGAGCCATCACTCGAACTAAATGTTGAGCAGTCATGCATAACAAATCTTGTTGTTCCAAAGTTAATAATGTTTGAATTCGCGCATTACCAGTCTCACATGGATCTATGATGCCAGCTGAGCCAGGAAGAAAAAGTCCACCAGCTAATAGTTGTATAACTCTCCTGTATGCTATTTGAATAGGTAAGGTTTGCTTGTTGTTTAAAAGAGAACGATGAGCCTACAAAATAAATAATAATTACCAATATATTAATAATATATTCTATAGTGTTTTTATGCACATATGGCACATAGTTTTTGTATTATTATTGATGAGATTGACTCACCAATAAGTCAATCATCCATGGATTCAGACAATTTAATCCAGTAAAACGGTTGCGTAGATCTTTGAGAAGCCTAACAAGCATCTTATTAGATGAATGAGATGCATTGTCATCAAACCATCGGCTGTATGAAACAAATTATTTAAATAAAAATATTAAAATTAAGCTAGTAGATAATTCAATACAAACACTATGACGTGTAAAACTTAACTCTATAACCAATTTGACTAACGGGTAAATAATACTTGATAGTTAAATTGAAAACGTACCTATGACGTATTGCACCCATATGTAGTTTCATTGCATTTGAATCCAAGTGAAGCCCAGATGTTAGCTTCTTTAAATTTGTAGATATAGTTGAAATAAGTATGCGTACCGTGCCCTGTGTTGAAATTACATCAAAACCAGTGCTGTCAGGTGCCATCAAAACATCTATAAATATTTAATGAATTTAACATTCAAGTACATAGTTATAGTATAGTGATTATAACAAGTAAATTTCAAACCGTCAGCAATCTGTAATCCAGTAGGGTAGTTTTCTCTAAAATCAGCTATAATTCTCTGGGACAAAGCAACAACGCTTTCTTTAGTAGGTAAAGTCTTAAAAATGACGACAATGTCAGCAACAGTATGACCTTTCATAATAGTTGCTTTTTTGAACGAACCAACCACTCTGACTTCTTCAATCTGTACCACCAACACGGTCAATTATAAAAAGTGAGGAAACAAATAGTTTAATGAACAGCATAGAAATAAACTTACAGATACTTCGGTTTTCCCAGGGGATATAATAATATTATCTAAGATTGATTGTATTTTGGTGACAAAACCCAGCAGTGCGGAATGATCTTCGGTACTAGGTGTTAGTATCTGGGCCCGTTTGAGCAAAGCCTGAGAAGAAAACACGGTAAGCATAATTCTTCGACATTAAGAGCAGTTCTACAGTTGAGAAGACATGTCATCCAATCAATCAATGAGTATACTTACAGCGTTGAACGCCGACTCTTCCACGGTGTGAGCGCCAGGTTTTACCCGTGGGAAGGCCCCCTCGCACAGGACTATGTCGAAAGGATGCCTGGGCACTCTACGTGACATGAACGGAGGAACCATCGGTCCAGCCAATGAAGGTGGAAATCTGTTCATACCGATGCGTCCACTGCCACGAACCATTGGTTTCAGGAAATGTACCGTTGAACCGGGCAAGACAAGCTGCGGAAATTAACTGTTTTTAAGTTCGTAATTCTTGTGTGTAGTATCAAAGTCTTAAATCGCTGAAGACGTAATCGGACAAACAAATCGATAAACAAAATGTGTTAACACAGGACTGAGGATGCGGTGATATGGATATTCCGTTTTTTGACGATGACGATTAGCTTAACAACATAACCTATAAAATAAAAGCCGAACTCCACCAACAGATATCGTTGATTAGAGTAAAAATAATTACTAATTACTTATCTTCCGTTTTGAGACGTGCGTGAAACAATCAATTCCGCATAATAATATATTAATATAATGCTACATTGCCACGTAGGTACTTGGGGTGTAATATTTTTTTTTAAATAAATCTCGAAAAATGTTTCATCCCGTGCACGAAAATGTAACAAATAACAATACTTATACATTTAGATCCCCTACTTCTGTGACTTCAAACTCGGTTCTCTATATTCTCATTGTACCTACAAAATATATAATCCATAATTATTTTCCATACGCGTAACATGTTCAAAAGGAATATTATTAAATTTTTAATTTTTAAATACAAGCTGTTCACCGATTTTAAACAAATAGGTACTTTCAGATACCGAGTGATACAAGAGATGTCTTACTATATTATGGTAGGTTTTTTTGAAAAAAAAATGTTTGTGTCCGTGTACTCTGTACACTTTGTACACTTTTGATCCCGTTACAAATAATACGCTGTATATGAATACCAAGCATGCACATGCAGTGGCGCACCCAGGGGGGGCTTTGGGGCTGGCCTCCCCCCCCTATAAAGATATGTTTTTTCACTAAATTATACATTATTATAACATATTTACACAAATATAACACTACAATGATGATTGATTAAACATATAATATAACATATAATAATAATAGTAAAAAATTACTATTTATAATTTGTGGTAATTATTTACTTGTGTGTAAAGAAAATAAGAAAATGTTTAAACAAATATTCTGGGTGCGCGTCTGGCCACATGTAATATTATTTCATTGGAGTAACTAGGGGTGTAATTATCACCGTTCTACAGAGTAAAATGGATAATTCCTGAAAATATTACTATTTATTTTTCGTAAATACAATAAGGAGAACGAATCTACCATAATAAATGATTTAGGTATGTTTATTTTTATTATATTAAGTACTAAAGGTTAAGGTAAATTAATGATAAGTAATGTTTGTAAAGCTACTAATTATTGGGACTAAATCGAATAAGTTCGTTCACATAATTTCCCATTTCATAAAGTCGATGAAATTGAATCGAATTATCATAGTCATTGCACATAATGAGTATCAGAGTACCTATACATAGGTAATGTAATCTATTTATTTTGGTTTAAACATTATCATCTGACTTTAAGATAACCTGGCAATCATATTCGGTTAATATATATTTTCCGTTAGTATCAAAATATACCTTTTCTTTATTAACAATCAAAATAATTAATTAAATCAATTTGCTATTGTAGGTACAAGGTACAACTTACAAATTCGTAAAGAATTATACCTACTAAACAAAATGTGTTTCCGTGCATGTATTTACAAATACATACTCGTACATGTAAGTACTCATGAAAAAAGTAGATACCTACTTCAAAAAGAAAACATTGTTGTTGAAAAACAATAGCTCTATCTGTAAAACCCATCAAAACTGATATTATGTTTGTGTTACGGACGTTACGGTACTTTTCTCTAATGAATAATGACTATATAATAATATTGTGTATGGGTAACTGTTTTCTGAGTTTAATTCATTTTCATTATAACTGAACGAATGTATTGCACAATCTACATCAGTAGCATAACAATAGGACTCGGTAAACACAATAGCATGGAACCTTTTCTTAAAAGGTCTGTTGGGGCAAACTAATTATTAAGTTCAATAGTCTTGGATAACAATTCATAATACCTACTGAAAACTATGATATCACGCGGTTTTTTTTAATATAATGTGAAAAATAACCGTAACCTACAATTATATAATTTAAGGCTTGGAGTTTTGAAGTAAGGACATAATTTATTTTACTGTCTGATGTATGTTAAATAGAATAACAAAATTCGTTGGTATCTATGTTTCTAAATTTAAAAGTAAAACCAATTGAAACTGAGTACATTTTATTAGATATTAAGATGATGTTAATGATTATTAATTGAATGCTTACTGTATAGCTATCTGATACGTAAGTACGAGAACTTTTATAAAAAAAAAAAAAATTAAAAAAATCATCCTGCAATAAGAATTGTTGACACGGCTATTGTGACGAGTTTTCAACTATTTTGTTGCACTTAAATTATAGGTGATCAGGTATACTAAATCCGAAAAGAAACCGAAGTCAATATCGATTAGTTTTCTATTCAAATATATCATATTTAAAACGTATATCCGTACGTTTGGTAAAAACGAATTATTCCAAAACTTTATTGGTGTACACTTTAGGTTTATACTAAAAAAATCGCGTGTACACGATTTACTCATTAGGTGTACAGCTACATAAACGTACTTTCGTACTCAGTATTTAGTATTTCAGTTTCGATTTTTATCACGTTGTTGCACAATTTGAATTGATCACATAGTATTTATTGTAACTCCGTTATGCCGTTTTTATTTTAAACGTACCTATGCCTATTACATCCATACAAATATCTACTATGTTTATGTTGTTGTGTATGGTTCGCGATACAGCATTGCACGACTGTATACTGCAGTTTATAAACGATACTCGCGGTGTAGGTGCGTATTATGATATCCAAAATGCTTTTCGATTTATAAGATTATCCATACTGTAATAATATCATATTGTCGCGTGCTTTTTTATTTTCATCGCACCGATAAGTTATAGCACTTATATACGCGTATTGCCGTACGTATTACATTATTGTTACGGTTAATCCGTTTACGTGCTTACAGTCTCATATAGGTTTATATTACATTATGTAATATGATACGACACTGTGGATACGAGCTTAATATTAAATCTAGGCAATGAAGCATGCGTCACGCATACGTGCATTGTAAATTTTATACCGTGGCAACAAAATTTTCGGGTTATTGTTATTTGTAATATTATAAAGGGATAGGAAAAAGAAAAACGGACGAAAAAATATTGTACACAGTATTATACATGATTAATATATAGCGCAAGGATAGATATACTTATACCTCTCGTCGATGTGTGATCCTTCAATTGAACTGGACACCGGTGTTGAGTAGCATTCATTTGTTTGTATGTGTGTGTGTGTGTGTGTGTGTGTGTGTGTGTGTGTGTGTGTGTGTAAGGGGGATATCAATTTAAAAGAAACATTTACTAGTACGATATAAATATGTAATACATTTTTTTTTCTTTAACTACTAGGGAATGATACTTTATAGCTACATTATACATATGTACATTTTTATAGTTAAATTAAAGTTAATTAGTGAAGGTATTTATTATTATCAGAGCTGGGCAGTGACTGATATACATATAGGTATGTATACTTGAGTTATATTTGTAACTTTTTTCTTATATTTAGGTAATTAATAGGTACAAGTTACTTTGATATTATATTTTCGCAGATTCCAAGGCTCTCAGATACATATTATATAACAAAGTTGTTGAGATGTTAGATGATAATTTTCAGAATTGTTTTTAAGCTATCAATAAATAAGCCTTAACAGTACCTAGCTGATAATGGTTCTAATTTTGTAAAGGCATTTGATTGATTTGGATGCGATAATGAAATAATTATAAGTAATTTTACAAATATATATTGGTATTAAATTATGCATTTAATAAAATATAATTTTTTATGCATATTTTTTATTCAAGAATATAGATGATCACGATATAAAGAAATACCTTTTATTGATTTACCGTTTGAAGTTTGAGCACCATTCAATAGAAATACAATTGTTTTACCAAAACACTTACAATCATACACTTAGTCTTCTAGCAACTATACTGAAATTATTAAGCAGATACAGGAAAAAACCAGTGCTTTAAGAGTTTATTAATCAACATTAAATAGATATTTTAAGTTATGGAACTTAAATGCATCCCAAATCTTCGGAAATATTCACATATATATTATCTTGTAGTGTGAATATTATATTTTATGATACACGATATATGATTTTTACCCTCCTCACCTCTTTTGTAAAGATAAAATTAAATACTCTAAGGTTACAAATTGTATGATTTTTTTTTATTATTATTTATTTTGAATTAAAAATTAGAAGTTATTAAAGTATAAAAATAATTGAAATGATTCTATTTCTAATTTAAAAATCATTTAAAAAACTAAAAATATAAAATTACAAAGGGCTTCACCGGTCCCCACGAGTTAGGTAGTATTTTAAATAAACAGGTTAAATTTAATATAAAAATAAACTTTATTTTAGTTGTAATTAGAATAACTAAAATTGAATATAAAAATGTAGAATTTTTTTTTTATATAAATTAAAAGTGTAGTTCAATCGTATGAGGATTATTGATTTCAGTTATTTCAAAATGTTCTTTCGATATCAAAAAATGTTTTATTATCGCTAGTACCTATAAGTTGAAAAAACATAAAAAAAACATAAATACAATAACTGTAATTTATATATATATATATATATATATAAATTTATTAAATAGTTGATATTTAAAATTGTTATGATTTGAAATACGAAAAAAAATAGAGCAGAGGTTCCCAGTATCCTCAAGTTTTATTTAAGATTTTAATAAAAGTATTATACTTAATATCAAGAAGGTAGCTGATTTACTTTGTAATTAGAATAAATTTAATTTAAAATAAAAATTATAGTTTCTTTTATTAAAATTTAAAATGTAATTTGATGATAATATTATTATATTATTATTGCTATCACCTTTTAAAAAAATGAAATTTAAAATATTAATTAAATTAAAAGTTGAGAATAAATATAATTACGACAATTGTAATTATTTTATTTGTAATCTACTTTCAACATTTTATCTTTTAAAAATCTAAACGAAAATTGCGAAGGACTTTGCCGGCCCCGCAGATTTGGTTTTAGTTTAATAAATGAAAATCAATGGTTGTTTATTGACATCATACATTATTCTTTGATTAATGTGAAACACCTATTCAAGGCCGGCCCGAGATATTATTGCGCCCAGTGCAAATTTTTATAAGGCGCCTTTAAAAAATATTCAATATACTATATACTATTTTACATATAGGTATTGTTTAAAACTACTTATATTTATAAAATTCGCGTTCAGTTTGTACTTTATAGGTTGCAGTCTTGCAGATAACAAAAATTACGATACATTTATGTTATTATGGTCTGCCTGGAGCCCTAAGGCGCCCCGGGCAACCGCCTGGTTCGCCCGTATCTTGGGCTGGTCCTGCATCTATTTAGTAAATTGAAATTATTTTTATGGGCTATATTATAGATACTATATTAAGTTCGTGTTGATAATCATGTATATTCTTCACATCAAAGATAAGCAATAAAATTGTTTTCGATGAAATTTCGGGGATATGGGGGGGATGTTGAACCCGGAAACCCCTTCTTGGTGAGTAGTACCTATCTATAAGAGTGGAGTCAGAAGAGTCAGAAGTCAGATATGTACATTGAACTTAAGTGCGTGGGTCGCATATTATTATACTGACCGGTTGTGTTACAGCGTCGTGTTCAAAGAACGGTATAGATACTGACAGGCGACAGCTGAGTAACTGAACGTGAAATACTAAGATGTATCACGTGATAAAGAAATTGTATACGTTTGTGTTCAAATTACAAGCTTTGAAACTAGAAATTAGGTTCATATTTAATAAAAATAAAATCTTTTAATAAAAACACTGCACTTTTTTACAGAGAAACGTGAATTACGACGGCTGTTTGAAATTATAGTAAAAGTTATCGCGATGTATAAAAATAAACTTGTATCAAACTTTCAGATCTCAGCAATAAAATCACGAATCTTATTCAATTTAATTGCCATCATGGTAGAAAAAAACCATAAAAACGAAAAAATAAATGATCACCACTGTTTGTGAAAATAATTATATGTTATCATATGAAATCATGTAGTTCAACGCTTGTTAAAAGAAAAAATTTAAAAAAAAGTCAAATTAATTGATAATTTGATATTGTTTGTCTACTGTCTATGTATACTATGAATATGATATTGTATAGTTTATTATTATAAATGGTTGAAATAATATTACTAGATAGTAGATAAGTGTATACTCGCTGGGGAGGATGCTTTTGAATTTACCGATCGTTTTTCACTCTTGGGCACCAGGATAAAAAATAATGTAGTATGGTAACATTTATTTATTTTCATTTAACCAACAAATTAAATAATACAGTCTTTGGTCTTTTATTTTTGTTGATGACGTAAACGACAAACGTTACAGATAAGCAAACTAATATTGAAAAATAATACATATTATATAAAAATAATTTGGAGGGCCATGTGCATATAAAACTACCGGCGAGTTAAACAATTTGCAATTTAAACAAGCGATCAGCTGTGTACAAACTATTCGATGAAGTCGCCAACCAAGTGAGTCATATCTTTGTTACCTTTGTAAGGTATATATAAATATATCTGATTATTATTTATTTGCCACTATTTTATTTTTTAAATAATAAGTACTTGTTGTATATGTTATGTTTAAATATATCAGTGCTGAGTCAACCGCTGCAGCCTACACACGCATCGCGCTCGTTTGCGCTATTACAACAGCCATACTTTTGTACTTTCTTTCAACACATTTGCACCGCGCTTTTTGCATCCGATTGTAGTGACCATTCAGTTTCATAATTCCATCCTCTTAGAAGATATTAAAACGTCCCTAACGGAACTCGGTTTCTCCGTACTTAGTGTTATTAATATTGTTAATAGGACCAACAACCAGCCGATGTCACTTTTAGATTCTGAACGAAGTGATGGAATCTATTGGTTTTACAATGATGTGTGTTTTTTTTTTTATTTTATTTTATTTTTTTGTGTCTGAGGACACGATTTTTGGTAGTAAAAATGCTTCGATTTTCTTAGACAGTAACTTTTCTGATAGAAAAGTGAATGTAGATGGTACTTGGGCAAGTCAAAAATACATCTTTTTCAATACTTTTTTTAAAAAATCGAAAAAAACTATAAAAAATTACGAAAAAACGGGAAATTTTACGCAAAATCACGTTTTTACAAAATACATTTTTTTAAAATGCTCTAACTCAAAAACGAAAAACCTCAACAACTTGAAATTTTCACCAAATCTTTATATTGGTGTTCTCTATACGTGGTTAAGTTTTCAAAGTATTTTGACATATTTTGACTTATTTATAGACAATTTAAATTTTCGATTTTTGTAAATTTTTTTTTTTAAACATCTATAAAATTTAATTGGCTGGCCGAAAACTCTCGAAAATTTAATACAAGGTTTATAATAAGCTTAACTTATCTTCACTAAAAAATATCGGTGATCGTTTAACTCAAATTTTTTTTATAAGCTCATAAAGCTCAAATTTGTATAAAATGTGTCAAAATCACGATAATTTGCAAGTTATTTTGTAGATAAAAATTCATAACATTTTTTCTGTTTATACTTAAAGTTCAAAATTTTGACACTAGTTTGTTCATAAGCTAATCTTCAAAAATATATAAAAACATTTCTACCGGACCAAAAGGAAAAAATTTTATGACTGTTTTAAATTTAAATTTTTACGAAATTGCATTATAATTCAATTTAAATATAAAATACTATATATTATATACACATTTTAGACAAATATATTAACTCCGTTCAGAATCATTATTCGTATACAATGATATCTATCATTGCATTCAAATTTAACAAATCCTTTGTAATAATGACCTATCCTATAAACGAGGTACACTCCACCCCCAACTGTACAGCAAAGCGAGGCCCATCCGTTTTTACTATTGAGCTTGCAAACATCGAATTTAATATGAGCACATTGGAGACGACAAAATGACTACGTTTTAAAATCATTACATCGAAAGGGGGGTAACACGATTGGTGATTGCGCTTCATGAAATTTAGGCATATAGGCCCCATTAACAATTTTCCTTTCTGACTTTACAGAAAGATTTTTAGAACTGATAACAAAATTAAATTTTCGACTAGGTTAAAAATTGTTTCAGTATTAACAGAGGCTGACAAATAACTACAATATTTAAAAATATTAACTTTGTTAATAAATTATAGTATTGGCACATATTCATGATCCCATTACTTTCCAATATGCTAGTATAGTTATGTCATTAAGTTCTAATTTTTTCCAATAGTTTATATTAGAAATTTCAATTTTCCCTTTTGTTCCTTTCTAGATTTGTTTATGTTTTAATATTTTTAAATAATGTATTAGACAATTTTTTGCACGTAATGAGGTATACGGGTACAATCATGTTATACCAGATCGAAAGACCTAGACCATGAATAAAACTTGATGGAAATATAAAATTATTTCTTGTAGGACCCTGTTTATCGATGGTTTCACGTAAACAATCCGTTAAGAAAATATATAAAATTATTGTTATTATAATATAAAATGGCGTATATTTCATAAACAAATTTAGTACCTAGATAAAAGGTTATATAATTTCATGGACTTAAATACGTTATGGAAATCTGATGTCAAATAAGGGACTCCATATACCTACATGGTATGTTATAAAAATATACTACTATAGTATATTATGTTGTTTAGAAGTGAAGTGTTTAACAATTGATTTTGGTATTTAAATTTAGTAGTTTCTTTGAACTGTGGTGTTGACCTATACAGTTTAGAGATTAATTATAATTTTATCGAGTTAACAGTGAAAAATCGAAAACACTTTCAAAATCCGAAATAAAATAATTTATGTTTTTTTGCCTTGACTTTACCGTTGAACATATTTTTGTTACTTTTTTCTTTATATACCCGTACACGCGTTATTTACAATCATGTTCTAATTCTGTTTGGCAGCCAGCTAGGCCAACGTCCTTTTTTAGTACAACAGACACAAATAGCGAACATTTAAAACGTTTCGTGTTTTTAATTTTCTATTACATTTATAACTCACGAAATGATTAATTTTAAAATTGTTTTTAGCCTTGCAGTCTTTGCCAATCAGCAATTGCAATAGCCAATAGGATTCATAAAAACGGTATAGTCTATTAATTTTATTCAAACGAATATATTATTATATTCTTCTCAGTGATATTACCTAGACGATAGTATTGTTTACTCGTGTGCACTGAAGTTTCATTAATAGGGAAATGCAGCCAAGCATGGAACGTGACTGCATTAAAGTCCTAAATCTATAGTGGGCCTTTCTGCGTTTTCAGAATACAGTCTCATTTTATTCATTGAAAGTTTGAAAAATAACAATAATGTACAATAATATTGTATATTTTATGTAAACATTTACTTAAATAATAAAAAACGGATGGGCCTCGCTTTGTTGTACAGTTGGTGGTGGAGTGTACCTCGTTTATAGGATAGGTCATTATTACAATGGATTTGTTAAATTTGAATGCAATGATAGATATAATTGTATACGAATAACGATTCTGAACGGAGTTAATATGTTTGTCTAAAATGTGTATATAATAATATAGTATTTTATATTTAAATTGAATTATAATGCAATTTCGTAAAAATTTAATTTTAAAACAGTCATAAAATTTTTTCCTTTAGGTCCAGTAGAAATATTTTTATATATTTTTGAAGATTAGCTTATGGACAAACTAGTGTCAAAATTTTGAACCTTAAGTATAAACAGAAAAAATTTTATGAATTTTTATCTACAAAATAACTTGCAAATTATCGTGGTTTTGACACATTTTATACAAATATGAGCTTTATGAGCTTATAAAAAAAATTTGAGTTAAACGATCACCGATATTTTCTAGTGAAGATAAGTTAAGCTTATTATAAACCTTGTATTAAATTTTCGAGAGTTTTTGGCCAGCCAATTACATTTTATAGGTGTTTAAAAAAAAAATTTACAAAAATCGAAAATTTAAATTGTCTATAAATAAGTCGAAATATTTCAAAATACTTTGAAAACTTTACCACGTATAAAGAACACCAATATAAAGGTTTGGTCAAAATTTCAAGTTGTTGCGGTTTTTCGTTTTTTAATTAGAGCATTTTAAAAAAATGTATTTTGTAAAAACGTGATTTTGCGTAAAATTTCCGTTTTTTCGTAATTTTTTTATCGTTTTTTTCGATTTTTGAAAAAAGTATTGAAAAGTTGGATTTTTGACTTGCCCAAGTACCATCTACATTCACTTATCTATCAGAAAAGTTGCTGTTTAAGAAAATCGAAGCATTTTTACTACCAAAAATCGTATCCTCTGACACAAAAAAAAAAAAATTAAAAATAAAAAATAAACAAAAAAAAACACACATTATTGTAAAACCAATAGATTCCATCACTCCGGTCAGAATCTAAAAAAAGTTGTAATGAAATACAATATTATAAGGACGTATACCTAGTTTTATTCGTTTGCACTTAAACTGAATAGAATTGAAAGGCCATTTAAGTTTTCAGAATTTGTGCAGAATTTTTATACTTAACCCAACTGCCCATTATGTATGTAGGATACTAGAATGTAATGGCTTAAATCGTTGTATAATTACTGCGATTTATAATCGTATCTTTATCGCATGTGTTTAATTATTTAATATATTATGTTAATGTTTTAGGCAATTATGGAAAATGTAAAAGCGATTATACCAATTTGGAACACTCATAGTTATTATTCCGAAACAGCCTGTGTATAGTACACACAAAGGGTTGACTTGATTTTATTTTAACATACCTATTTATTCACTTTAAATCTCCATATAATTTGTTTTTAAAATCAAAACAAAAACGCTCTTTCTTTTTGGAAATCCGAAAAGAAATTCGAACAAGGGCCACGGACCACTTTAGGCTGGTTATAAATTGTTCCTTGTAATTAAAATTTAACGATTTCGAAAATTACTTGTATTTTACAATACTGCTGCTATATGTATGCGGATTTTTGAGAGTTGTTAATAAACATTTCATACAATCATGCGACAGCAGCAGTAAGTGTGGCTCATGAAAATGATTGAAAAATTGCTTATTACTATGCTGACCGTGGACAATACGTTAACTATACATGCGTAAAGATAGAAACCTCTTAAGCTTGGATAATAGTACGTCTTAATATTGTACAATAAAATGAGTAAACTGTAAAACCAATTTATATAATATCCTGTCGTTTCAAAATAATTCTTACAAACCTATAATGTAATTTTATAACCACTAAAATGTCGGGCTGTTATATGGTTATATTACTTATTATGAACTAACTAATAAGGCTTGCGCAATGATTCTTTTTTGGATGTCTGATATGTTTAATACTTACAATTAACCCCAAAGACAGCTGCAAAGTTACAAAATAATAATATGCTATAGTAAAAAAACTGTACCAGTTTTATAAATAATGACATAAAATACTAATATAATGACCATATAGTTCAATTTTTGAAATTAAAGTCATCAAACGTGCAATAAAATGATTCATTATTTATTAGCATCTGAACAAAGAATTTTTTTGTTAAAAATCGTATTGCATAATAAAATTAACGATTCGTCAATAAAATGTATTATTATTTTGACGGTTAGCCAGGGGCGTCATTTGGGGGATTCAGACTATACATTGGCAGCCCTATTTTTTTAAATGTTTGGTTGGCCCGTATAAAATGTTACAATTGCGCCGTCGCGCATCGCGTCGTCGATAAAATGTAAGATGCAAACTTGCTGTAATGGTGCGAGTTTTTCATAAGATATTAATACTTTAAATTATATATATTTCTTTTATTTATTTAATAATTAGGTAGTTCATACATTTTTTAAATATTTATATATTTTGTAGTAACTAGTCTATAAGCTTTGAATGTATGGCTTTAATTTTACGCTTGTTAACAATTTCAGATTTGTACAACAATTAGAAACTCGCTTTTCTGAGAAAAACCAAGAATTATTTAAGATATTTCAGATTTTCGACTATACAAGCTTATATTATTTCAATCCAAAGTGTCCATCTTTAGAGTTCTTCATAGATCATTATAAATATTTTGAAATTAATAAAATAAAAGTCAAATCAGAATTTTCATCTGCTAAAGCTTTGCTTGAACATAAACATATTTTAAGATCGGACTTAGAAATGATTGTATCTCATTGAACTTCTTAGTTCATTTTCAGAAACTTTAAAATTAATGCATATCATTAAAACTCTTCCAATATCTACAGCATCTAATGAACGCTTTTTTTCTTCTATGAAAAATGTAAAATCTTATATACGCACTTCTATGGGTGACGAGCGACTCAGTGATCTCATAATAATAAACGTTGAAAAGGACGAGGCCAATAAAATAGATTTAAATAAAGCTGTAGATGATTTTGGGAAAATGAAGAATTGGAGATATCCACTTTTTTAATAACTTTTAGTACTTTTACTGTTATACCTATTTACTTAGTTAAAGTACATAATTAGTTTTTGTATTTCTTTTTAGGTTATTGTTTATACAAATATTATTAAATATATCTTTTTTTATTTATATGAAATTGGTTAAATATGTTTGAAAAAAAAGTATTAATGAGTATTTGAATATTAAAATGTGGGGATATGAGTGAGCGAAGCGATTGGAAATTTTTTTAAGTTCCGCTAAATAAACAGGATATATAAATGGCCTGGTGAAGGGAACAATTGGCCTGATTCAAATGTTTGCATTCCTATTGAAAAGTTGAAATGACGCCCCTGCGGTTAGCGGTAGTAAGTCGTACTTATATTTTTCGAAAATATTGCAAATAGTTTCACCTTCGGTGTGGTCGGTTTAATCGGAAAAACAAAAAAAAAGTCGTGAATTTTCATAGTGAATAATATATATTATATTTAACTGCAAGTTGCATATTACATATTATATTATATACCGCTTTTCGCGTCAACGATGATGTTTTTACTGATGTTGGCGCTGTATAACTATTACTTCGTCGAAGTTACTCGCTGTATAGTTCTTGCTTTCTGTATGTACATTGTCAAAATTCCATCTAAACATTTCTGCAGCATCGCATTTCTCAATCGTGTAATTTCGACTATGTTCCGCTTTATAAACACATTTTTTCCACTACTGTACATACACTGTAGGAACACCGACGTTTAAGCTTTGAAGTCTAAATTTAGGGACACATTGTTAAATTACTATACGTTTCTATGTATATGTGTTTATTCGACGGGCTCGGATTCAAGCTTTATACCACTCAAATGCTTTGGCCACCTTATTAATCACAATGTTTATCCTTGAAATTAAAGCTTTGCCTTACCATCCTCATACCATCTATGTACCTAGTGAAGTTCAACAATAGTTATAACTTATAAATATATATATATATATCAGGGCTTCAAACCGATTATATTGGAAAATTTACATGAACGAAAACGAAAACGAAATCACAATCAATTATTTTATAGAACGAAAACGAAATGTTTAACCAGAATAATTTTTCGTTCTTAAACAACAACAAAAAAAAAAAATTTTAAATTAGAATTTTTTTTTTTTTTTTTTTTATATTTTTAACAAGAAATAAACAATCTGTACCCTTAGGCACAATAAGAATATGTGCTATAATATTTTGTACATGAAAAACGTGAGGGAAGAAGCCAACCAGTGAAGGCACTACCTAATTGTTTATTTATA
>JAIPRK010000964.1:0-109509 GCA_025469195.1 Chaitophorus viminalis
AATAACTTAGAAAAACAATTTTTGATAATTTTCAATTTTACCAGTCAATAAATTATTATTTAGGTATAAAATCAGAAGTTTTATTATTACTAATATTGTAAAAGCCGGTACAGAAAATTTGGGAGTGCTAATTTTGATATTGGGAGTGCTAAGCACTCCCAAGCTCCCCCTAGTTGCGCCCATGCTTTTACCGCTTGTTTAGATTGGCATATTCTTTAAATAACTTTCTTTTTAAATAGTTTATTCATTTTTAAGCTATTAATATTTTATAGGCATTTGAAATATTCGATTTTTAATATTTTTTTTTTTTTTTATAAAATTGTTGATAAAAAAATTGGCTTGGACAAAATACTCGAAAATGTAATAGAAGATTACTCAAAAGTTATTCTGACTGTCAGTTAAAAAATATTGAAATACATGGTCATCATTATTTTTTATAAGCGTTTGAAGTGCAAATATTGACATAACATTACAATTTAATTATAATGTTATAAATTATATACACCTATTCTAGACTAATCGTTTTTCGTATACAATGATAATACCTATCATTGAATTCAAATGTAACACGTCCATTATAACGACCTATTTTATGAACAATTAGGTCCACCCTACCCTTTACTGTACAGCAGAGCGAGTTAACCCCGTTCGGTTCTTTTTTTATTCCTTTTATTTTACAAATTCTTTTTTTTCAATTTGTACTTATATTGCTTTTAACCCTCAATCCAAAACTCTTATGGGTAGTTAAGGTGCTTATGATAATGACTGGTCATAATACGGTCTGTAGTTGTATAATATGTATTAGAATAATTATGTATCGGTTATAACGTGGTCGTGCAATCGGTGGTATCCAAATTGGGGTATGTTATACGCGCAAACAACATGATTTTAAAATCATGTTTGAAACATCCCAAAAACATATGGGCGATATACAATTTACAATATTATTACATATTTTACAATTCGATGTAAGTTTTTATATCTATATTAATGTACAATTTTGACGTATCGCATTATTTACTCAGCAAGCTGTCGAAATTGCTTGTCCTCCCCACCCCCCCCCATTCACATAACCGTTAATTTAATATTACTTTGATGTTTGAAGTATTATTACATTTCCTCGTCATCTATAAAGATATTTTCTAATTATTATTCTATCGCTAAACGTATTAATTGTAGATCTTGCGTACGAAAGTGCTGCGTATAGTTTTTCCTATCACGTGCGTTATTTAAAAAGTTTTCAGAATGAAATTATTTTAACAACACGCGTAGAGTTGGTGACAGGCAATCCTTTGGGCCCAGAGGATATATTTGTTAACAATTTACTTTCTATTCTTCTATTCAAGACATGAAACACAGATTACTTGTAATACATGTTACCTATATTGGCTATTACATCGATGTGTTTCCTTAGTTAAAGTCATTAATAAAAAATAAGTAAATTTATACTTTTACATCTCAACTCAAAGTAAAATTGTATCTATTTCCATGTATAATTATTACAATTAACTATCATAGCAGAATATTACAAGTAAATATTTGTTCATTCATTATACAGTATTATAATGTTTAAAAATAATATATTGATATCCAATATATTTTAATATATATTACATTATTACGATACATACTTCTACCTACTAAAACTTATAAAAAATTATGACATTCCTTATATTAACATTCTTCTGTCATGTACAACTATACAAGGCGATAAAAAATGATGAAAAAATGTTATGCTTATATTTAATGTTTTTTTCAAATTATGATTTTTGGAAAATGTGTCTGTAACAATATGTGTTGATCATATCTTTTAATACATAGATTTTTGTATCGTATAAAGATTATCATGTGGCAATATAAACTTTTGATTTCAAAAAGGAATATTATTTTTTTTATGTAAATAATTCAGTTTATTTTTTTTGAAATTGTTTAAATATTACGTACCAAAAATTGAGATTAGTGCCTATTCTATTTATGAAGGATAATATATATCATTTTTTTGATGATTGATAATTCATTAATATTCTGAATATAATAATTAATTGGAAAATATATGAATATATTATAATTTGTCAATTTACTTATCGTTATTCCCAACTACGTGGAGATAACACTCATGCAATATTTCAATGTATATTATGTTGATCATGGTTATTAATGTCATCATACAAATTAATATTTTTCAAATGTTTATTGTACGGATATACGTATACAACGTGAACGAATTTCTTGCGTAATTTTGAAGCTACTATCAGTAATGAGTAATGACCAAAGTGTCGACAATATAAGCATAAAATGGGTGAACCTTCTTAATAGATCACTCTGTATGTGACAAACAGTTGATAAAGCCAAACAATTTAAACCATATTATAGTATACCTACACTATACATAATAGGTACGACTCTCAACAATTAATTGTGAAAATAAATAAAATATTTACTTCCCTATTATGATTCATCGTATTAAAGTGTATATTTAAAATAATTTTAATTAATTACAGATGTTATACACATATAAAGAGAAATACACTTAGGTTTTAGGTATAATATTATTATTCATGTTTATTGTATATAAGTATATTGTGATGATTATTGACAATTATTTGTGATTTTAAACATACGCATTAAATAGGTACATGGTTAGTTTAATTGAAATATCTTACAAAATTATTAAACAGATCTAGGTTGGATTTATTCTATTTAAATAATAATAAATAACCGTTTAAACTTACATCTGCTGTATGGAATGCGTGTATGAATGCGAATAGTTGCATATTATCAACGTGAAGCTTAAAATAAAATGTCTACGCAATATTATGTTACTCTTACTTTCAACAAAGTACGTTCACATTGACCTCTTGTAGGATGAAACGGATAATAGCGCAAAAAAATATCTCCCGTAGACGTATAGAGGAATTTGTTAACAGAATTTGCATAAAACATTTAAATTCAATAAAAAACTGACATAAAATGTACATAATGTGTTATGTGTGTATATATGTATTTGCAGTCTATACCATGTACGCCAATTACATATTTAAACCGCAAGGTGACATCATAACAGTATTTCTAAGTCACATTTTTACTAAATAATTTATTAATATATGCGTTATAATATTTTAATTCACATATAAAAATGTTTTTTTTTTTTTTTTTATTATTATTTAAATGAAATTTCCATATATATTAATCTATCTTTTAGCTTTTAAATGATTTACCCAAAGCTATATTTTATGCATCGGAATATTTGGTATAAAAATCTAATATCTATATGAACTCAAACGGTAAAAATATTTAAAATAAAAGTACCTACGTGTTAAAATGAGTTTCATAAAAAAAAAATCCTACGCTTACTCCCAGATGTTGAGATGTGAAATAATTGGAAATAATATGGAATTAACTTATGTTATGTATATTCGACCTTGAATAATATTGTTAGTATAATTCCAATATGCTAATTAAATTATATCTATTAGGATAATTGACAAAAAATTTTACTATACGCGAAGAATTTGAACATTGAAAGATCACTCTGCCACTTATCAAATTGGCGGGTGTTCTGCTACTTGTATACATATTCTACATTATACTATACAAGTACAACACGAAGCAGGACTATTTAAATATATTATAGGGTAGCACAGGGGACAATAAGTAGTCAGATTAGTATATTAAGTCTATAGGATATTCGTGTATGAATTGAATTTTATTACTAACAAAGTAATTAGTGCCATCAGATATTGTGTTTTATCAAAATAAAGCTACGAGTACTTTAAACCAAGAATATATAAGAATTATTTTCATTTTTTAAGTAGTATTTATTGAAAAAGAGTTATATTATTATATGTAGTAATAATTGAGTGGGCATATTTATTTAATACTTCAATATAATGAATTAATGAATAGTAGATTGAAGTTATTTTATAAATCATATTCAGCCAAAATACTAATTTTCAAAATTGATTTAAATTAAGAACATAAAATAACTAATAAGTGTTGACAAAATGTTATTTTATGGAATTGAAATAATTAAAACTTACAAGTATTATATTACCTTATTCATTTAACAAAAATGTGAGACGCGTGTATTTTAATATATTATTAATTATTAAATTGTTTAGTAATAAACGAGAAACGATAAAAAAGTACTTTTCGTTTCATTAGTTTAGGTTAAAAATGATTTGTACAATATAAATATAGATTACAGAAATAGTAATATTCTACGTCGAAAAAGGAAAAATCTAAGAGAGGAGCTAATACTAAGGATAATTGATTTCACAGGGGAATAATAATTGTATAAACTATGTAGTACAGCTGTACAGGAATACCCAGACACGTACCGATACCAAAAGTCTAAACAGATAACATACGTTATCGATATTATTTTACTTATTTATTTATACTCATGTATATTCACATACATTAATACTCAAACTTCTAAAACTAAGCTGAAACCTAACTGACTGATTGGAGAAAACAATAATTCAAGTAAAAAAAGAATGATGGTCGGGAATTTGGCAGTGCGCACAGATAATTGGGGAGTTATCGAGGGAGTTGATGATGAGAAAGGAGTATGCAAGTAGACTGACGAACGAGTAAGACGAGAAGGAACTTTAAAGATAGTTTGGGATATAAGAGAATTGATTTTTCCTGAAGAATATCGTAGAAAAAAGAGATTTTGTATCGAGGGATTGTATGAATGTCTATGCAGCTAGAGAGACTTGAACTAGAACATAGTCATGCGGAGGGTGAGAGATGTTGAGTCACACTAATGGCACGTAATAAAATGCGTCCCTGTATTGATAATATATCATTGATGTATCATGCGTATAGGTACTTGGTACATACACCGCGTACGTAAGACATCTGAGGGAAAACGGATGAGTAGTATTCACTCCAGTCGCGCACAAAAGTATATTATACCTATAATATTACATAACAAGTATCACGACGGAAATGTTACATTCGAAAAACATTAACGACAATTGATAGAAGTCCACACTGCACTCGTATTTATATTATGATATTTTCGATATACACAATTTTATTGATTTACGATTATATACGGTACCGGCGAATTGACCTGTGTGAGAAGCGTCGAGATTATGTATTCATAATTTTATATCGGTAGATCTTTGTATATTTTATTTATTAAAAAATATTGTTTTGGACGATAAATCTCATATTTAATTGCTATTTTAGCCATATACTATCGTGATGCTATACCGAATGGATTTACATGAAAACGTATAATTCTAGTATATATATATATATATTAAATGTGAGAAAAAAAAATGCTAAAATTATTAGTAAATAATCGAATACGATGCGACGGGTGTACACTGTACACGTAATACCACGGGTAATTTGAGGCGTGCCTTCGTAGTGACCGTGCCTCAAGCATATTGTAGTTCATGTTGAGGTGGCGTTATATTACAAAAATGATTATGAGTAGGTGGGTATTAAATATTTTACGTCGAAATCAATTTTATTCGGCAAATAATTTATTAGGGAGCCATATAAATATATAATAAATATTATTTTACTAATTCGTGTTTCTGAAATCAACGTGATGGCAACGACCAAGATGAGCTGTAACGTGGTGGAGGAGGCTAACGTTCAAATTATAAATCTTAACACTATTAAAATAATATTACTGTTATTATATTCGTATTGTGGATGTTTTTTTTTTCAGTTTTAGGATTTTTTTATATAGTATTTTCCGTAACTTATATATCAATATAACAAAAATATTTGCAATATGTCAAATAAAATTCGCTAAAACGAAATAACTACTAACTGTAGAGATCCGAGCTTACACATTTTGCATGTTTCTTTTTGTAATGGTTATTGCATGTAGTAATATACAGTAAAATGACCAAAGAACTCAAAGAAGTATAATATTTATGGCTTATGATTTTATACTTAATTCATTTGATTGGTCAATATAATTATACACTATACTTTGAGACTATTTTCATTTAATTCATGTTAAATTCAGTTTCATTTAACTAGAATTTAATTCCGATTGAGAAATAAAACGATTTAAACGAGCTCTTTCTTGTACAACCTTCATATTATCGACAACAAATAAGACGATATCGTTTGGAATAATTTTGTTATACATAATGGATTCATCAAATCATCCAAGTTAAAAAGACCGGTTTCTTTAATTCATGCAAAATCTTTATTTTTTAATTTTTGTTTAGAAATATCATAATGCTATTAAAGTGTTAATAGTTTTCTATTAGAACTAATATTTTGGCTATTTCAAATGAATACTTCAAGCGTAATTAATGCAATAAGTTTTCCAAACTGTGTACATAAAACACTGACACGTATTATTTATACGTAGGCACATAGAATGGGGACTTGATTATCTATTTTAGATACTTTAGATAATTTTGAAAATGAATTAGGTAAAGAATAATATAATAATAATAACACTCGTGGTATCGATAATCATTAATCGTTATTTCGGTATTTCGTTATGACGTAATAATATTATAGAAAATGTTTTCAACTTTTAAACAATTTGTGCGTATTTTTTCAAATTTTCCCAAAACTGTCTGCGAACCGGGTAAGAAGTTAAAAATGAATAGGTTATTCAAATCAAATAAATTTCATCAAACAAACCGACGCGACGACGGAGGAACAGTCCCGCGCGCGTGCTTTCTAACCATATTGTCACTTGGTGGGGAGAGGGGCACTTGGTAGCGCGGAACGGAACTGTGGCGGTGGCGCTCTCACGCGGACCGCGGCGTTCGTCGGGTGAAAAAAAAAGAGAGCGGGACCAAAAACGGTTCGAAGCCAACGGATTGTAGAGCAAATTCGACGTCAAAGTACCAGGGACGCATGCCGGTCGGTCGCGATGCACGCGGCGAGCCGGAAAAAAAATGTCGCGTCAGACAATTTCATGCGGTACTCGACGTTTGCCGAACGGGGTCGCATGCGGGGCTCGCGATCGTTGGGCCACGTGCGCGCAACACTTGGAAATTTCCACATAATAAGCCCGTCGCCGACCAGGGGCCCAGCTGATGGTCGATGGCGACCGCCGATAACCGACGTACCGGGCACTCCATGCGTTGTCCGCCGTATTGTCATGTGGATTGTAAGCCTCGATCTTCCGTCTCAGTCTATCGCACGCGCAACATAGGATTTAAGACGTTTTTCATATCCGACGTATACCGATCGATCGATTAATACGATTAGAATTTTGAAAACTCGTAAAGTCTTCTTTAAATCGACTTTCTCATCTTTTTGAAATGTTGTACTTAACATACCCAAAAGTTAACTATTATTGATATTTATGTTTCCAATTTGTTTAAATTACTATTTTGTGAAATTTCGAATGAAACAATCAAGAAAGTTAGTAGTTACTTAATGATAGTCATCAATTCAAAAATGTGCTTTACCTAAGGGCAATTGAAGACAAAAAAAAAAACCAATTACATTCAGGCAAATATATATTAAAATAATATAAATTTTATGTAAAATTAAAACTATATATATTATATAAAACGATAGATTATGCAATATGAAACAATATCGTCGTTGAAAATTTGTCATGATATCGATATCGTATAGAATTATCTATATTGTTGTCTATCACTATTAATATTAATATTAGATATTATAGATTACACAATCCAGCCGGAGACACATGTAAACCAAAACGAAATGTAAAAAATTCCAGTCATCGACATTTTGGGTGTAAGAAAATTGTATTGCACGCTAAGAGTTTATTTTTCATTTCGTTTATCTTTACTTACATTAGTCTAAAAAGTATAGGTACTTAAAAATACGTAAAATGTATATACTTATGTAAAAATATTTCAAATAAAGTAAGTATATTATTTTACATTATATCACATATTTTAGACTGCATTATTTTTAGAAGAAATCATTCAAATTTGTTTGATTTTTGTTTCGACAAGAATTTAACAAATCCGATATCCGCAAGTATCCTAACCAGGACAAAACCAAAATTGCCATTTGATGTTTCTGAAAATTATACTTTAGATTTAGAGCGTGAAAATATTAATGCAGTGTAGTAACAGTGTAGGAAAACGAAAACTTGGAGTCCCTAGAATAATTTGGAAACCAGGATTCAACTCTATTGTGGCTTTTTAGTATCATAATAATTGTGAATTAATCCAATTGTATAACAATAAAAAAAAGTTTATGGAACTAAAACAAAACAATGATTACAATCCCTTAGTTTTTATATTTTATCATTTATATTGCTTACAACATTTAATCGTAGTGGTATTATTGTGTAGGACTTATATATCACAGAGATAGTATTAATACTTTCGAGTTATTGATAAGCTATTCTTAATTTATTTTACACAATCCATATGGTTTCCTATTTCCTATTTCATAAAATATATAACACAATATATATGTTATACGTAGCAGTTTACTTTACTTTTTTTTCATATACTAACTTAATTTTTAATATTACGTATGATTAAAATACATACCTATTTGTAAAATAATATAGGACAGCCTACACATCAAGTACTACGACCATCGTTCACACATTCACGCCTATAGATATGTATTAATACTGCAATAACAGTATAATAACAATGTTATAGTGTACATAAAATTTGTAGGTAGGTAACTACTAACTAAAGTGTGTCAAAAATATCACGCAGAGGTTAATATCGAAACGAACCTTATAACCACGTATGGATCATATTATAATTGGCATTATCAACCGCAGATGGACATGATGTATCGTTTTCATTATCCGTTAAAATCACGCATATTATCATTATATAATTTACCGTGCGTTTCTCATTTCGATGTATGCGCAACATATGATTTTATTCGGCACAAGGAAGTGTCGTAAATGGTCATACGTTTTAAAATACAATATTCGTTAATTGATTTTAGAGTAGGTAGTTATAAATATGATATAGCCGCATTCAATATACTTATAATATGTATGTGTAATGCGCACTATTTGTGTTCATTGAAAACGCTTTGTTTTATATAACGCAAATAATGATAAAAAAAAGAATAAAAAAAAAAATAGTGAATTAAAAACGATTATCATATGCTCTTCAATGATTTTGTACAAAATGTATATTCAAACATTATCTGTAGGTACGTGTACTTCTGTTTCAGTACCTGACTAACATAATATGTACGTAACTCATGTAATATTGTCATCGAATACAATCAACGAATTATTGCAGAAAGGTCAACATTTTGAAAATGTTTGAAGTGAAAGTCGTTTATAAGATTTTGATCGTATCTAGTTCGAATTTCCGATGGGTTAACGTACAATACTATTATATATACCCTACAGGCCTACGAATGGCAAATAATTACCTACCAAGCATCGAGAGAGAAATGTTTTAATGGTAATTTTTAATTTCTGACGGTCCGTATGCCTTTAATATACTGACACGACCTAGTCCTAATAATGCATGTCATTAACAGTGTACATTGTTAAATCGTTATTTTTATGGTGTTAAGTAATAGCAATAAAAAAAATAAATTTGCAATACTATAGTTCGGGTATTTTATAGGGTCCGTGTAATGGTATACAACTATAAAGTTTTAGAGATAATATACAGTTTATTGTTGTTTATTTATAGGTTTGCACTTTTAAAATGGATAGGGTTTAAAATGTCAAAATACAGTACAGGAAGAATATTGATTAAAATTGTAAAACTATTGTGTGGTAGGTAATAATATATAATACATCGTATAAGATTGCAAACATGACATGATAAAACAACAAAAATGTATAAAATATCCTATACCTATCTAATAAAATGAATGATACGAAAATGTACATACATACGACCGCGATATTTTGAATTGCACACAATATAGTAGCAAAAACTCATTTATCATCATTAAAAATGGAGTTTAAAATATTTTAAACATGTAGATTTCCAAGTTTATTAAATAAAAATTGTTTTAAACATATATTAAATGTTTTCGAAGAAAGTGTAATTTGTTTTATGATCAAATAAATGCAAGAATGTTATTTTTTTTATTTGATAATCAGTCAAAAAAGAAAAAAAGAAGAATAAAATAATCACCTATTTGAATATAATCGTTTAAATTTTCTTAAAACTTTATTAATACTATGTGTACTATATATACTATGATGATGCTGTACACATATTTATAATAATATTTAAAAATTAAATAAAATACTCAAGTACTTAAATTTTAAATACATTACAATACTGGCTCATAAAATAATAAAATGTTATGAGTATGTATTGTAATATATCACATATTGTCTTCTTTAAACTCCGTAACTTAATTATGAAATAATATGCGCATCCAGTACCGTATTATAAAACCAGTCGATAACGTATCCGCCGGCAACGATTTTCGAATCACATAAACTAATAATATTGTATTATTGTTGAACTAAACGATTTTTTCACACGAAAAAAAATGAAGATTGGCTTGTTTTCGGCAACATTAAACGATACTTCGTGTTAACCAGCAATTTCGCACTACAAAATGTCTACCTCATATAATTTTATCCAACCGTCTTCGTCCGTTTTCACGTTTCGTTGCTTAAGCAATCAAAATCATCGATTATTTGAGTATTTCCTTAGTACCTAGACTTTAAGAACATAACTCAAACTTTATATATTCTACCAGTAACTCAATATTCATAAATTTTACTTGCATCCGGGTTGGTTCATGTTTAAATTGCAATAGTTTGGCGTTTATAATAAATAATAATATAAAGAGTTTTGAACTCAATTTTATACAAACCAAAATGTGAGGAAACTTAGAATTAATATATAGATGACGCAATGAAGTAGAGTCTAACTTTGTCTTATGGGTTGATTTGTTTTTAAATTTATAAAATTATGCATCGTAAAATATCATTCATATCGTTGTACTATTTATATCATTTGATTTTGATTATATTTTATTGTTGTGTGTAAGCCAATAAGCCGTGTATAATAATATGATTTGTGTGTAATATTAGGATGGCATTTTGTTAACCACATAGATCATCCATATAGTTCAAGTATATCGATGGAAATATTAATTTTAAATTTTAAATACATTTTATATGTACTATTAAAACTATATTACTAAATTCAGCGTTAGAAAGTTGATCATTTATTTTGTTGGGTTATATTTATTTTATAATATTTCTATCACATCGACTCGATGCTATTTATCATGTATAAATGTAGAAGCATATGTATATATAATAAAAGTAATATTATTTAGTTCAACCTATATCTCGATACAAATAACGTTTAATTTTTTACGAAAGTACGATAGTAAGATAACTATATGTTAGGGTTAATAATACGTTCGGTAACTAATGTATTACATTTTTAAGTAGGTAGATTTATAATGAAAAAATATTGTAAGTGGTGTTTGAAAACATAAGCTATATCACAAGACTAAAATATTCGTACTGCTAATTGGTTGTTTAAAATTATATCTCTTGTTCGCACTCTTTCCCAACAACAAGAATTCCTTTTCAATACTTAATATTCCATATTTTTTATTTATTATATTTTTACCCTACGCAGATATGTATCGATATTATTAACTAACAAGTAGGTTCTATATTCTCTATATAATTCTCGTGCACTTATTTTTGAATAACGTTTTTGTAACGCGTATTATATATCTGTATAGATACTATATTGGTGTACTATTTAAGCATATATGTCAAGTGTCGTTCAATACTGCTATGTTCGAGATCGGTAAAGTATGTAATCGATGGAAATCAAATAAAATTACGTTCAAATAAAAAATAAAAATGCTGTTTATTATAATATATTATTTATATAAATATATATATATATATAAACATAGGATATAACTGGTATATACAATGTAATTGACTGTGTCTTTATGACGGTTTTACAATAAGACAGCTTGGTGCGTTTTACCAAATCCATATATGTCTAATAATATAATATATTTTATATACATAAATCCGGTAGGAACTCGTCCCTATAATGTATTACAATATGTGCACTGCGCAGATGGATAGTATAAGTATAGTTAATTTATATGTTTTGTTTATACATACATACATACATATATACCGACTATATATTATATATATATATTATATACATAATACCATTATATAAACATATTATATTAATTAGATATTTCGTGTGTTTATTTTCTTTTCTATAACATAAACGCCAGTGGCGGAAATGATACACAAGTAGATTACGAGATTACATTATAATATTTTATGTGTACACACTTTAGGCAGGTGGGAATTGATTCACTTCGCGCAATAGTGAGTACGTATGACTACTAGATGTTTAAATTTCAATAAAATAATAAATAATGCCTGTAAAAAATGAATATTCAAATAGTTCTAGAAAAATAACTACCAGAATATTTATATATTTTTGCATACTTTGTACAGTAATATAATTCATAAAAATATTTCGAATATTTTAAAAATACATTAATTGTTAATAAGATATAAACATAAAAATATTATAATGATGTTTAATTTTAAATTGCATAAACATTTGATTTAATACAATTGAAGACCATATTCAAACGCATAAGTACGTAACGACGTAGATTTTTTTTTCTCTTTAGATTCAGTACACCTAAAATCTACGTATTATATCAACGTACTTATTATATCAAAAGTCTTTTGTGAATTATTTAAGACAATCATATTTTAATCAAATTTTAATTCTTATGACTTTAAACTAAAATACATTGAGAATTTATATGTGTATTAAAGGCTAAGTACATTAATGGTCTTTTTGGGAGTATAGAAATAATGATCTTTTTTTAATTTAACTCGTACATATTTTCATTATAATATTTTGTTATTTCTAGCTTATTTACAATATTGGTGTATATGTTGTATTATAACTGAATACCTGTTAAATTATATAAGCTGACAAGAGGTTACAGGTAATCAAAATCTGAAATTGAAAAAAATATTTCGTAGTAAGGTTGATCGGTTGAATATGACAACAGTACAAAAAAGGAAAGAAAATGTAATGTAGGTATACGATACTTAAAAAGACAGTAACTGAACTAATTTGGATTATAATTGAAAAGAACCCTTTTACTGTAATGATATTCACTGGGCGAATGTGTTGCGGAGTAATGGTGGGCGGTCGATTCATGTGTAAATCAAGCAATAATATTGGGCTAAACTGTAGGTATATTATTATTATCAGTTACGTGTTATTTTTTTTTCTTTTTCAAAAAATTGACCGATTTGATCGACGTAACGTAAGTATGTGTCTACTGGAATATTATGACTACACGTTCACACGGGTCGGCGCGGGCGGTAAGGCTCTCTTATTATTATCATGTATACGAACATGTAATATATCGTTACGATAATAAATCACGAGAACGGTGGTGGCAATGGCGGCGGGACAATAATCGACCTGGCGCTTTTGTTCTTGCGTCATCAACCGGTACGCGAGGACATTCGACACGGGGAATGGACCGGACGTGCCGATCGAATAAGTCGCAAAGCCGTAAGAAAGACTTTGGGGCGGGAAAGAGCGAGAAAGAGTGGTAGAGAAATGGAGTTGGAGGGAGAAAGAGAGAGATAGAGAATTTCGAAAACCCGTCTGCGATAAGTCGCGTATAGTTGTCATAATCGCGAACGCGCATCAATCTTGTACACTCGCTGTAAGGGGTCAAGCGTGCCTGTTTGACCCGTTGTCAAAAAATCCGTCTGTGGTATGTCATCCACCGTACCACCACCGAATCGGTGTAACCGCAACAGCGCTGCTGTCGAGTCAAAATGGAAAAAAAAACAAACGTTTTTCTATGAAAAATTGCTATTGAAACGTCCGCAAACCCGAAGCGAATGCGAAACGGCATTATAATAATAAATTTCGCCGCCGCCTCCGTCGTTTATGAGTTGCGAAAACGCTACGAGTGTAGTATCGTTATGTTATACCTCCCGAACCACTACAGACAGCAGACGATCGAACTAACACGCGTCTTTATTCGCCACGGATCGAAACAAATGATACCTGCAAAGTTTATAATATTAATTATAGTTAAATATTCATCTAATAACGTATTCAAATAATACGTTATTATATATAGGCACCTTGAGAGTAGAAAAGTAAGAATAAAAGTTAGGATTTCATTGCTATCATGTATCACTAAAAAAAAAAAAACACTCAAAAGCCAAAATACGTACATAGCAAACTAAATAAAAATAAAGTTTCGATAATTTCATTATACGAATTGTGTTTATCGAATGTATAGCTGACAGCTAACATATAATACTATATTAACATATAATTTAGAAAAAAAGCAATTCCCACAAAATCCGAACTTTATTTCGATACTTAACAAGTTGTCGATAGTAAATATTTTGACAAATCGGTGGTAAATGTAAATGTGTAAACATTCTTATGAATTATCTATTGAAGATCTGCTTATGTTAGTCATTCACGATCAAATGCCTTACCACAGACTATATGAAAATATACTATATTTCATTCTTTATAATTATATACTATTTATAAAACTATATTTTCATATATTCTGTATTTCTGTGGTCTTACCACCAATTGTCCACTATATCTGTGTTGTTATAATTTTATTTTAAGCATGGTTTTGGTTGATTTATCTATAATTACCGAAACGTCAAAATAATAAGTACAATTCGATCGTAATATCCATGTTTTTTTTAAGTGGCAAAATTTATGACTATATTACTATATATTTTCGGTAACTTTTGCCCTCTAAAAATGTCAGATTATGTGTTTAGCATATAATCAAAAACTATATGACAGGTATGATTAATGTGTTTATTATTATTATTACTTAAAAATATTTTAAATGTTTAATTTATAGTTTATGATAAAAGTGGAAAAACTAATAATATGGTAACATCAAGTAACAATGTGTAACAATACGATATATTAGACACGATATACTATTATAGTAAAAATAATGATAACGGGTTGAGAAATATTTTCAATAAAAATCGAAAACATATCAGCAAAACTTCGTGGGGAATCTGAATCTCAGATTCTTACCACAATAAGGGATCGTGTCAAAATGATTTATACTCTTCTTTTTTGAATGGATGTATAGTGTATGTAAACATTATTAAAATTAACTTTAACTCTAACCATGTTTGGTTATCATTAAAAAGTGTTCGCTAATATTTGATCAAAAACGTGCATAAATGCCAAAATTGCATATTTTTAAACGGAATATCTTAACTTTTAACAGATGATTCACTCAGACTTATTTCCATAAATTATACGAGATTTGGCCATGCAAGGAGATTTAATAAATAATAATTCATACATTAATGATAAAAAAACAGAAAAACATAAAATTCGTGTTTTATAAATATTATATATTACGCTGTATGATTTGTTCTTTTAATTAAATTACTTTTGTTACGCATTCGTTACGCATTGGTAAAAAATAAGTTTAACTGCAGAAAATGTTAGGTATCTGTGTTAAAAATATTTGAAATAATGTCACTGCAAATGTCTTTCAATTAAACCAATGCATAATTTTATACATTTTACTCAGAGGGTCCATCATTACTACATTATTTTCATCTTCTACCTTATCCGTACAAAAGATACACGTAAATAATCAATGCATAATTTACTCTTTACAAATAACATCAACAGAATAAAATTTGAGGTTTTTATCTAGCGATTGGAGTATAATAAGCATTCTAAAGTTTATACACGTTAAATAGATGCCACTAATATCATTATTCTCAGGTAAATCTTCGGCAATAACCACCTTGCTGTAAACGTGAAAACAGTACAGCCTCAAGAAAATTGTATTTTTACAACATGTTTCGTTTGAATTTTAATTTTTCGCTTTAAAATGTTTTTCATATTTTTACCTAATGTAGTACTTGAATTTACTTTATTGCACTTTATAATTTAATACAAAAATTCAAATACTACAATCAAAATCTAACTATTTACACACTGAGTAAAATACATATAACAATTAATAATATTAATAATATGACACATACACACAAAAAATATTACTATAAAACTTATTTATTCATCTTAGTTTTTAATTTCTTAAATTAATAAAAAAAAAAACTTTAGAGAAGTTATATACAATATTGTACTGCAGGTACTTTCCGTTATCTTTTCAATTGCCTAGATTTTGTGTGTAAATGATAAAGTTTCAGCCATTTTTATAAATAATTATTGTAGATAAATAATATGTAATATGATTTATACCCTGCAAACACATTCAATTAAAATAGCCTCCGATTACGTGCACAATAACTCTTCTTATAACACGTAGATACATAATGTCCTCTAGGTTTGGTAGACATTTTTTATATCATATTCCATGAAACATAGTGCGATATATTGCGACGACGATGATGTTATTTAATGATTTGTTGTTTATGAAAACTGAATTACGTCAGTATTAGCATAATATCCGTTGCCCTACGTTGAAATGTATAAGAAAAAAAAACATTATTGGTACTATAAACATAAAAATGATGTAACATTATTTTTCTAAACATCTTAATAAGCAAATATACACATTGCTGCAATCAAAGTCGTCAGTTTATGTACAATGTACTGTTTATGAACGAAATTTTAATGATGCTAATGAGTAATGAGTAACAACCAATGTATAATATTATTTCAATACGAGTCTTCGTACTTTATTTTTTGTAACATATGAGAATGCTGTCAATAGAATATACAAATAATGAATGTATCTTATGTGTGTGAAAAACACATAAACTATAATAATTCCCTACCATTAATTGTGTATGATGTGGAACAAGTTTATAAAAATAATTAATAACTTTAATATAAAACTATTCATAATTGTATTCATTTTGAAACAAAATGTTATATCGAATTAGTACAATATAAACTAAATCTTATTGCTTTACTTCGTATTATTAAAGATAATTGTCAAATATTTATTCTTTTATACCCGTCCCTTAAATAGCTTTATTCAGTGATTATTTTATATTTCAATGAATGAAGAAAAAAACTTATGATATTGGATTTTCCGTTATATTTTTAAGAAATGATAATCTAAGGAATTTGAAACTTACATCCAAATTATAAAATTATTCAGCTGTATATTCCCATGTAGCTCTGCACTGTATAGTAAATCCTTGTATTTTCGTGCTAATATAAAATAACATAAAATGCATGCTAAATTTGATGAACTCGGATTAAATTCAATAAATATTAAATTATTTAATGATTTTTAAAGTTAATATTCTTATAAGATCTAGTTATTATTTTCTAGGTAGCAGAGCAGCAATAAATGTCTTCCCTAATCCGTTGTACATGTTATTTTATATTATATTCAAACAAAAATCATATTTATTTTACAAACAAATATAACAAACATAATATGCATAGATTACAATAAAATAAAATTCTGTTATTATTTAAAACTTTAATGAATACACTTTAAGTTGTGGTTGATACTTTGATAAATAACAATAAAACCGTATCTTAACGTTTAGTGACTACTCGAGTCATATTAATTTTCAATAGTATCATCATATTATTAATTATTTCGCATTGAGTTTATTAGATTATACTATATTGGCTCATTACATAATATATATATTTATATATTTCTTTTTGTTTGTAATTTTTCAATATTACCGAGTGATATGGACTTTGGCACAATTGTTTGCATATAGAAAAAATGCCATTGTAATATCAAATTTATGATGTTTTTTTAGAAATTATATTAAATTAAAATCTACAGGCTAAACGATTAACGCGTTTGAATAAAATATAATATTAATAAATAAAAACTATTTTCCGTGGCCACATCATATAGTATATTGAATGTTCTAAAATTGGCTCTATATTATAAAACTAAATTATTTGTTAAACACTGTACACCATTTAAGATTTCTAAAAATTGTATCGACTATTTCTTTAATAACACGTAATACGAGTTTACAGAACATTTCATGTGACAACTGTCAGTGAGTAGTAAACACTTACAGTACGACCAATATTAATAGAAACGCTTCTGATTAACGGACACTAATAAATTATTCTGCGTCAATAATATTTTTGTTAAGTATATAAAGTATAATTAATTTCTTGGTAACGGATACTTATATAATAATAGTAATATATGTAATTATAATTAATAATATATATATAATATATATAATTAATATCTGTTCCAAGTTATGTGAGTTAACCCTCGTTAATACATACATGATTGCAATATAAACGTGCTACGTCAATAATGTTTTGTATCCAATAGACGAACACTTGACTGAAATGCGTATATCAGTTATGTGTGTGCTTTCTTACGCAAAACAAATTACACTCGAAAGTCAAAAATATTCTGAGATATGACTACGAAATATAAATGTACAAAAGTGTTTTTAATAAAAAAAGCTTAAAAGTAATGCAATTATACTACAGGATTAAAAAAAAAATTAAGAATCTGTTTGCTACACTGTATAGGTGTATAATATATTATGTTTAAAATTTCAACTAAAACTGCTTAAATATTTTTACATATTGGGTTTACACATAACTTTTGTGTGACACAAGTCTTCTCAGTAAGACCCATTTTTCCCACGTGAAAAGAAATTATAATAATCTCATAATTAATTGGATATAACGTAGGCAATTATAAGAAACGTTACAACATAAATCACAATATGTTTGTGAAATTCAAACTGCATGATATTATATTGTTCAATATTGTTTTCTATATTTTGATATACATCAGTATAAGTTTCAATTGGTTTTCATCGATGCTTGCTTCAAACAACGGACATCTGGCGTGATAAAAAGGACATTATTATTATAGGGCGCATAATATCATAACATTTATGAGTGCTTTCAAAAAGTGCGTACAGTATGTTTCATCGCTTATATAACCTAAAGAAATCAAAAATAATAATAATAACGCCTCTCCGCGCTGCACCGTCATTGTCGACGACCGTGGATACCGTATTAAATAAAGGTATCTGCCGGCCGCGTGTGTACGATCGTTATACGGCGTTTAGGCACATAATATCATGTATATAATATATACATGTAAATATATGGGTATAGGTATATAAAAATATATTATTAAAATACGCGGACGATTGCGTGATAACGCGATTTCGTTTGATTGATAAGACGGAGATCGCAGCTGCGGGATAAAGGTCAGTTACAAGCATTACACACACATACACACACATTGGCACACACGTACCGTGGCAAACCCTCAAGGCACCCGCGATAGCCGGGGAGGGGGATTTTACGCACGTGATTTGCGCATATAAATACAACGGTGGTCTACGGTGTACGGATGAAAAACGTGGATACTACAGTCTAGGATCGACGAATCGTGTGGGACAGCGAAAGTAACGTGCACATTATAATAATACTTCAACAATACATCACGCACATACACACCGTTTGCGTTGTTATTTCTCGTCGGCCAGACTACACTATACATCATGCAGTTGGTACGTACTATACTTTGTATAATATAAATAATAATAATGTATTACATTCCTCGGCTAAGATGGTTAATTTATGATAATGTTATGATTCGTATTGTAATCGCATTACAATCGCATGTTGCGGCGGCGGCGTTGCGTCTGTCGTTTCCGCCGAGCATTCGCATTCGCACGCCACGGGTTTTAAATAATATTCATATAAATACATCATATTATTATAGTATCTCCTGAACCTCATGGATAGCTGCAGTTCCTCGTCTTTGTACGTTCATTTTTCCGACCGTTGTCTTCTATACTGCGCGTACAATATTTTTCCCCGGTTCTCGACCGTACCGGTTTTCCATTCTCAAAAGTTAAAACATATATAGGTACGTACACTTTGTGCGGATACGAACGCTTACACGGTTTTATTTGGTTTTCGTGCAGTTCGACGCGTATTCTACAACACAATAAGTATGCGTGAAATGTAAACATTTTTAAATTTATATTCGATTGACTGTCTGCCGTTTTAAATGGAACGTGATAATGTATTATGTTTCCACGCAGATTCCGCTATTGATAATCATTAGAACATATTATTTTTATGAAACATTATTATTTGGATTTTATTTTTGTATAAACCAACTCGTAGTTTGGAATAACGTATCGGAATTGTTTTGAAATATTTGTTTTTGGTATTTTTGAATAAAAACTTTCGTATAATTCAAAATAATTGTTTGATAAATGTTTATAATACTAATTCTCTCATTTTTCTGATTTAATATAAAAGTTTTGGAAAATATCCGCAAATTAATTTATACTTGTAACTAGGAATTTTATACTATAACTATATTCATATTCCATGTACAATATAATATCGATAATCTTTTATTTCACTTTTTATCTATAAGTTCCTTTTCTATACAGTACGAAAGCATTAGTTTTGATGCAATTAAAACATATTTTTAATGTTCTAAGATTCTATAACTCTACAGCTTTTATTTAATTTTTTTTTTTTAATGATTATGCTATCACGTTAAATGTAATTATAATCACTATAACACATTGTATAATGTATTCAATTTATCCTTTTAGACGATCGCAGTAGTATGCAGCTTGTTGGTTAGCTTGGCTAGCTGTCAACAATATCAACCAACAACTCCTATCCCCATCGTCCGGTATGAAAACGACGGAGTCAATTTCGATGGATCTTACAAATGGGCGTAAGTAGAATAAGAAAATACTAAGCCATTATGGCCGATTTCAAAATAAACATTTCACTCGATGCGATGGCTTAGGCTTGTGCTTCGTTTCAGTTAGCATAATACGAATAATTTATAAGCTAAATCTAAGAGCGAATGTAGGTACTTCAATCTATAACTACGTAATAATTATACTTAGTTAGGTAACTTAATTATCAGCCGATGAAATTATAAAAATATTAATCTCTTTACCCATCGACTAAATTTCAAATCAAAAAAATTTGTTCTGTTATATCTTTCACAAGTGCAGTCACGAATCCACCGAATATTTGAAGTTTCTCGAATTTCAATACGTACGAAATATTGTGTCCAACACCCGGCCTCGACAAAATATTATTTTCATTTCATTATTCTCATAATTACTGAGTAATAATATGTGAGTGTAATACTCGTTGAACGTTAAGAATGACGCAAACGTTTATTGGAAAATCGATACATAACTGCGTAGTACACAATCGTGTATGTGTTTTCCGTAATCACAATAATTACATTGATTTCTGTATAATTTTGCATCGTACAAAAACGAAACCCACACGGTGATAAAATAAGAAAAACAAAATAATAACAAACAAATTTAATCGTCTACCGACGAAAACACGAAACCCTCGTCACTTCTAAACGCTTTTATCGACATTCGAATATTATGATACGTGTCGTCACATTACACATCACAAAAAACGGGGCCCGTAAGATCACCTATAATATTATATTCTCTTCACAAACGTAACATGGCCTAAACTTATGCAATACTCGATAGCAAATTGTAGTTAACGAACAATGGTTATCGTCATGACGTTGCGTTGATAGGGAAAATAAATAAAAATTCAATTATATGAATATTACTTCTTAGCGAAACTGGTTTTGCGCCTATAAAGCTGGTGGATATATAACACACGCATACGCATACGTTTACCAACTCCTTGACCTGATCGCGTAAACAACTCCTTGGCCCCTGTGACCCGTGGCAGGATGACCGCAACCTCCTCCGGTAAAGCAGCAGTCATATAATACTACTTCAACCCGGACTCCGATAATGCGCGCGAGCTCGATGACACAACGGCGATTTTGCCACGACTGCACATACGCTCGCACGACGACGACATTCATTAATTATAATAATAATAATAATAACTGCGATATCACAATGAAAGTCATCGTCTTTAACGACTCTCCCGGGATCGACAGCACGTGCGCAACAATATAGTTTTCGTTGACCGAATTATGTAACACTGTGCGATATAATAACGTACCCGTTCGGTTTCTCGAACTTTTTGAACTCGGAGAGTAGACGATTTTCCTAAAATATCATTAAAAGTTCTTCGTTTGCTTCGAATCAAGCAATGAAATGTTTATAGAATTTAATTAAATTCCTCGCTCCCATAACGACTTAACGGCGGCAGCTTCATGCCATGAAACATAATATATTATGGCGTAACACTTTTGTAATTTTTAAAGATTTGTCGATTTAGGAATACTTAGTACATTTTTATACTCTCGATTTGTACGGCTAGAAAACGTTTACATCTCGAACGGTTTTATTTCTATTTTATCCACGTAACCCTAACATTCCCGATTCGTACACAGATAAGGTATTATTATACGTGAATTGCGCGTGTTGTGACGTAACGATTTTCCAAAATATTATATCCAAATACGTATAAACCGTACGTTTGTATTTCAATCGGAAAAGTACACACACCAATAATAGTGATCGTCACTTGAACCACACACCCGTTCACCTGATGATATAACCGGCTCAAGTTGAACACGATCGTCGCATGGCCCCGCCGGAGTCAACGGTCAACCGTCACGCCTTATCTGGGTCATTGTACGTTCCTCGTCGTTGTCGTCGTCGTCGTCGTTGAATTGGATGCCGCATTTAATACTCAGTTGTTTTACGTACTATGTTTTCTCTTTCTTTATATATGCGTGCGGGTGTGGATATGGGTGTGTGCATGTGCGTTACTCGGATAAAATGTCGAGGAAGAGGGAGGCAGTTTTTAAAACAAAAAGTTAAAAATTTTACACACAAATAGTCTGCTCGTAGAAAACTTTAGAACTAAATCAGCATCCTGTTTCATTACCCGACAAAAAAATGCTCTCCGTTATAATACCATGGTCTGATATTGTTCTCAAGATGCTTTTGAGTTATTCTATGTACCATGGAATTATCACAATAACTATAATGTTTCTTAGACCTACTGACTGCGAGTCACACATCAATATTGTTATTATTAGTACACAATCATATTACAGTGTTCATCATTTTAGATGATTGCAGATTTGATTTCTATTTCGAGTTAAAAATGTGAATTAAAACATTACATTAGAGGAGGGATAATACTTACATTCATCCTTCCTATAAAACATCTGAAAAAATTCCCTCTATTACCCTCTTCAGATTATGCTTATGTGCACGCCCACACAAACACACACGTGTTTGTGTGTGTGTTTTTGACTTTTCCTTCGGAATTGGCTCGCGTGAAATCGATTTATCGTTTCGTGTCCTTCGCGCGCACGCACCTCATACATCCTTGGATGTACCAGCCTTGATCCTTGGTGTGCTCGCGTCAAAGTCTTCCTGAATGCACATACGCGCCCGTGTTTGTCGCAACCGCAGAGCTGATCGTTTGACGTTCGAAAACAATCAACACCCGATCGATGGACTCGCGAGTATGATAATTATATACGATAAATAATAATATATTGTTATTTTACGATCTCGCAGGTAAGATAATCATATAAATGATGAATAATAATATATTGTTATGTTATGAACGAACGGAATGGAAAACAACAATAATAATTATTGATAATAGTACATAATATCCACCCGGATTTTATGTCTTGATAGCTAATAGAATATTGCACATTTTGAAAACGTTATATTAACTTTGGTAAGCCTAGAGGATTAAAAATTGTACTTGGGCGATGTAGAATATTATTATTATGTCTGTCGTGGGAAAATTTCCATTGTTTGTGAATCTATTCGGTACGGAATATTCGGTTCAGCGTTAAAAACAATATTAACGTATTCAAACATCATTATTTGAAGTTTATATTCATGTCCAAATGTTTGTTTAATAAATACATATAAATTATAATAATATTACAATTTAATATTTTGCCTTTGAGTAGTATTGCGTGTCAAGCGAGTTCGTATGGCCGGCGCCTTGTATAGGCAATTTAAGCCCACTTGTGTACACGAATAACGTGTAACGAATATACGTCATTTTTTTATCGGCTTTTACTCTCATTTTATATAATGAGTAATGGACTAAATAGTAAATAATGACTTTCAAGTTTTAACAAACAATGTGATTTTGTAAATTTGAACATGCGTTTCTAGTCTTTTAAAATATTCGAAGTATCTTGTATACCATTTCTGTTTTATTCAAATTTCAAATAATATGTTTTCTTGACGAAATTAATTTGTATTATGGACTATGGTATTCAGCTTTATATCATTATTTTTCGTTTAAATGTTGTTATCAAATTTTCACTTCTGTTTTATTTAAATTTCAAATATGTTTTCTCGAAAACATAAATTTTTATTATGGAATATGGTATTTAGCTTTATATCATTATTTTTTGTTTAAAATGTTGTTATCAAATTTTCAAATAAAAATGCGATTTCCTTAAATTTGTAAATAAATTATTATAAATAAATAAATAAATAAATAATCTTTTTAGACACTTTGAAATTCAGTTGTTTTCCTAAAAAAATTTTATTCAGTGACTTTTATATAATCACTTTTAAAAACTATAACTTTACACGTGTTTATAATAATATTTTAATTTTTGTTTAATTTAGTTTAATAAATATATAGATTTATAGTATAATAACTAAGATTTCATTCTAAATCGTTGTTATTATTTCTCCACAACGTAAAATTGTTATTTAAATTAAATACAAATAAAAATAAATCTACAAAGTTACAACGGCCGTGAAATAATAATCGTGTAGAACTGCCATGTTTCATACTTAATTTCATAGCTCTTATACAAAAAATATTAATACAAAAATATTATAAATTTCGCATAGTATATAATTTTAGTGTGATTATTATAATTTATTTTTTTTATCGGTTTATTATTTAGGGAGGGCTTTGATAACTGTCACCATTTACTCTTAACATAGGTTTTTTTTTAGTTAGAAGAACTTCAGGGGTTATTAAACACGAAGGTAGTGTATGTGTAAAGACATGGAGAATTCCATAGTAGAATCGTTGTGATCACTCATCCGACTGCACTACACTGATAATGATTGCAGCACACCGTTTTGCCACCACACCATGCCACAGTATAATTATTGTTTACTGTATACTATATGTATTAATATTTTTCGACAAATATTTCATAGCTCCAGCAAAAATTTATCTATAAATCTTTATAGTAAAAGTCGTTAACAATTTTTCATTAAACGAAAAGGTTTTAAATTTGTTAAAGTATTGTAAGCGTCTATAATATATAATAGTCCTGTTATGACTTTAATACGCCAATAAATAATATAACTATATTCATTTATCGCTTACATTGGTATGAATTTCATAAAACGAACAGTAAGTCATACAATGGTATAAACTATAAGGATTGTTATTACTTTTAAACCATAAACATAAATCTTTATCAATATTAATGCACAACTAGATGGGGAATAATATATTATACGCATGTTCATTAATCAATGCGCACATTCGTGTACAATATAATATTGTAACGTGTTATGCCTTATGCCGCTCTGATGTTCTGTAGTGACTTTCACTGTAAACACAGATAACAATACTCGCAACGATTCCCTGGTAAATACAATACATTTTTTAGACCATATTTAAATGACGCAATACAAACCCGAAATTCAATACTTTCGCTGAAAAAAAAAAAAAAAAACGTTACCTGACCGGCTATCACGACAACGAATCCACGTGCTTGAATCGTGTTACTATACGTTGTTTGCAACGAACGGATTTCAGTATTAGAGAAAAAAAAGCGAAAACGAAAAATCGTATACGTACAACAACAGTGGACGGAATTACATAAGCGCGTGATCATTGGCGCGCCCCGAACGACACCGACAGCCGCACTGACCACAACAACCGAAATTCGTCCGGATAATAACAATTTAGATCTCCTGCAAACAATTCCTGTGTACAATACATAATAATAATAATAATAATAATAAGCCGGGACAACGACGGCGGCGGCGGTATTTCGGTTTTTGTGCTCAATCATGGCCTATAATAATCTTACTTAACTCGTGTCACGCGTTGCACAACATTATAAGAGGAGAGTCGAATGAAGTGCGTGCGGCGTACAATATATATATATATATATAAATGAACAACAACAACAACAACTACAATATTATATATAATAATAAAAGATGGTTTATAACACGAGTGTAAGCAGTGTGAGCGCGCGTGTGCAATAACATGCAGGCGGTATAAAACTTATTATTATTATTATTACGAGGACGAGAAAGTCCTCGGGATTTGACCCCGAGCCGTTTGACCGCTGTCGGACGGATGACCTACCGACGATATTGCTAGCGGTCCGTCGCGGTCATCATCGTCGTCGTAGTCGACGGCTTCGTCTTCGGCTCACACACGCTCACACGCACTCACGCATTCGTCTGCCGACGACCGTTTGTAAACGGTTCGGATCGTGTGTCGGACACGCCTCTCCGGGTGATAGCTTATCACGAACATTCGCGGGTACACGGCCGGTGCACATGACGCGGACAGGGCCGTCGACCGGGTTACGAAAAGTGTGTGACGACCACGACCTATAACCGCGCGGATCCCGCAGCGGCCGTGAAACCGATCGTTTATATAGAACGGATTTAACGCAGAAAGTGCAAATCTTTAAGCCCGGTATGGTCATTACTCATTACATAAGCGCAATTCCACAGTACAATTTCCACTGTGTGTTCAACGTTATATCTTGGATACATCTTGGACTTTAAATCGTTTTGAAACCGTTTGAAATGGCTTAAAATAAAGCGAATCATGAAATATCATGCAGACGAGTGATACCGACCCGGCGACTAATCTTCTATACCCACAATTAACCGATCGGCTATCGATTATTGTTTGCGACCAATTCGCCGGTGCAGATAATATCAGACGATACGTCTATTACATACATGTCCGTCAGAATCCATCGCAACACACCTCGTATTAACCGTCGATGGACTATAATACGATTGTCGAGTAAATGTCAAGATGACCGACATACATGCGGCGGTGATTATGATTCGAAAGATACGCGTTTCGCTCCCGTTCTCGTGATCCCTAATTAATATCGCCCTCTCGTCGATTCTCTCGAGTACTGCGTGCCATCGTATTGGCCGAAAATGTCAACGGATTCCCACCATTGCGTTGAATCAGTCGGGCTCCAGTATATACAGTGCGTCGTCTTAATAATGCTATAAGCTTGCATTTTCCGTCTGTGAATCGATAATGCGCGTGTAGAACATCGTGATACGTATCAGCGTTGCAAAAGTCTCGACGTATCGCGATTGTACCTAGATATACAAATGACCGTCGCCACCATGTGTTATTCGCGAAATCGTTTGTTTTATTGTGCAGGTCAGAGGTGACGTACCGCTCGAGGACTAAAAATAATCCGTCTTTAATTGGACGCGCGCGCCGAACAATGTGCGATTACCGCTAGAAATGCTCGTATTGTAGGACACGGATCGAAGTCTCCGCAAGGCGTGTTTCTGCGTGCGTCCGACGAGAGATTGCTCTAATCATCATCGTCTCAAGCGCGTTGTGTACTTAACACAATATTATATAAACGGATCTACTTGTATAATATAATTTCTTTGACCTCAAAAAAAAAATAATAATAATAATAATAATAATAATAATTCCGGCGGCCGATTGTTTTTTTGGCAGCGACTCACGCGATTTCTTTAAAATATATAAAATTGATATATTTATATTATATATTATATATATATATATATATATACACGTTATATGTAGGTATGTGCTTGGGTTCGTGTTCCGCCACCCACTTTGATTGAAGCCATTGTGTTACCGCGCGTGTAACAATAATAATAATATTACGATGATGTAACGCGGTAAACGGTAACGAATAATATATAATATATACATAGCAATATGTTTACAATAATAATATATACACGCGTGCATATATTATAATTTGTGCAGTGCATATTATACACGTTCGGAGCATATATATGTATAATACATACGTAATAACATATGTATATTTACCTCCGGAAACCGAGCATGGTCCTCTCTCGCTTATGATAATAACGCGTGCGCACGCATTAAAAGCATTCCAGTTGCATCGTTGTGGGCTGAACCGAGCAAGTCCGTCTCAAGGTTGCGTGCTGTAGGTATACCTGTGTATGGACCGCGATCGTTATTCGTTGAATGAAAAATCGTAAACCGATGTACACACAATACATAGGCAAGCTGCACTGTTTGAATAATGGTACGGGCGGCGCCCAATGACAGTCCTATTTGAATATTGTAATGTTATGTATTATAATATTAATTGGTCCGTATTGCAATGTAATATTTCCGTAAACGGACCAAAAGCGATTATCATAATATAGACCTAATAATATGTAGACCTCTATTATATATGTATATATGTGTGTGTGTGTGTAATGGCTTCAAACTTAACGCTTATAACGGCTCCGCGCGCTTATTGTTTCGAAACCTCGAGATGATAATTTACAGGAAATTATAGTTACGTCGTACGTATAGTAGGTATTATATAGTACCGTCGCAACTATCTCTCAAAATAATATTACAATATACGCGTACCGCGCACGTTAACTCTGGTCGTATATTTGTATATTACAAGTACTACATTATAATATTATACATCAGGTAACGGTTAAGCGTTTCTTTTACTTTCCAAGTATACGAGTTGTATGCAAAAACATAACCACTCGCATGCGATCGAAAGTCCTGTGACAGCTGTACCTCTATACACGCATATACTTGTATCATGACGTGCGTGATGAAAATTTGATATCGATGTATCATTCTCACGGTGTTTTCCGCGAGTCGTATGTACAATAATAATATTGATTACGAAACATTAGGCAATCGACGACGTGTACACATGCGACAAAAGAAATGTTCGATAACACTTTGAAAGCGACCGCGAAAAGCGATTATAATAGTTGATGTACAGTTGCTGAGGTACACAACTATGTCGCGCCTTTCGTATCTGGTATATTGTTCGTAACACATGGGCGTGAATTCGGTCGTTGTTGTCCATCACGTGCTCGAAAAACGACAAACGGTAACGATTCGTCCCGATGTCCCGAATATACTATTGTGTACGATATGTGTGTTTTATCCAATTATAATATAATATATATATATATATATATATTATATTGATAATGCTATTTATTCATATTTATTATGAAGTTGGAATTGTACATTTGCACCGAGATTATGATTCATTAAATAATATTCACCAATTATAACGGTACCTGCAGCCTAATAATAATGATAAAAAAGTGAATTTTAATCTATGAACCCCATAATTTTTTCATGTGCAGACCGTATTACTTCTTCTATACTTCAATGAGTAATAATATTATAATATATATAATAATAATAGTAATCATGTTTTGTAACTTAATACTATAATGTTAAACTTTCTATTTAATGATTATTGAAGATCGTTTTTTATTAATTAATTATTATAACAGTTATGGCGAGGAAAAAAGAATTTATAGTATTATAGTGATTGATACAGAAAACCCTTCTTAATATTTTATTATTTTAATGTTGATATAGGTAGTATAATTATAACATAATTTACGATTGTATACCCTTTGATTTTAATGTTGTAGGGAGGAGTAAAGTTATACTTTTGTCCCCCTTGGATTATATCTGACGCGTAAATTGCCCCCTCTGCCCCCTTCTCCGACGCCACTGATAGTTGCGCCACTGTCGATTAGATATTAATTTCTACTCATTACTATACCTATAGTATAACACCTAAACGCTTCGTTTGTGCCCTACAGATACGAAACCGGCAACGGCATCCAAGCCCAGGAGAGCGGTTACGTGCAACCGGCCCAAGACCCCAGCCAGTCGGCCCTGAACGTGGAAGGCGGATACTCGTACACCGCCCCGGACGGCACACCGATCAGCGTCAAGTATGTAGCAGGACCCCAAGGATTCGTACCCGTCGGTGACCATCTGCCCACACCACCACCCTTACCGCCAGCAATCGCCAAGCTCCTCCAGTTCCTGGCCACCCAACCGTCCACACCGGAACCGGCCTACAACAAGAGGAAGTAGTTCGACGATTCCACGCACTCGCGAGTGCACACACACATCACCCACACACATCTCCCATACACGCCCGGTCCATCCGTACTGCAGCTATTTTTTCGTCGTATCATATTATTATTATTATTATACATCCGTTCATGTTTAGTTTTTATATTTATTCGACTTTACAACTGTATTCAACACTACGGTGACTTTGATTTAAATTCTTTTCTTTTTTTTTTTCGAACTGTCTTTTGTTATTTTGTTATAATATAATATTATTCCCTTCAATTATATACTCTTATACATAAGTATGCCGTGAAAATTTGTTTAGTGCATACGTGTGCTTGATTTTATACGTTGATATTATAATATATTTATCATCGTCTAGACGCGTGTTTTTTATTGATATGTATATTGTATTGATATTCAATTAAACGCAATTTATTTACTTATATTTTAATATATTTTTCCATCATTATAATTTTATTGTTTTTATTCCTGACTTTTGCTTAACGTGATCACACCTTTAAATATTTTATTAAATTATATAAATCAGGTGAAAAGTAGAACACATCATAATTATTAGAACTGACCACAATTACGGTGGCTCACATGAATGGGGTTAAGGGGTTTAAGGGGGTCACAATACCCTTCCGATAAGTCTTCCTTTATTAAATTACTTTTAACTACGTTTTATATTTTAAAGCATACTGGGATTCATAACTGTTATGGTATGATTTGCATGACCAAATATATTAGATAGTCTACTTTGTATATGAATTATTCGAATATGGGTATTGAATTTATAAATTTAAAAGTTTATAGATTATAATATACCTATGTTATTTATTATCTAATTAAGTATTAAGTACTTATATATTATTCAACATTTTACCGTATTTCTGGCTTCTGCGTAATTTTCTATAAAATTCCCCTCCTTATGAAATTATTACATATATGTACAATCATTCCGAAAAAGATTCTGTGTGCGCTACTACCATGACTTAATAATACATTGTATTATACTACGAAATTTTTAAATGAAATTCTGTTGTATACTTAATTTTAATTATTATAGATTGAGTTTTTTTATCATTTATATACAAATTTAAGATTTTTCTCAAAAGTGATTGGTTTGTTGGTGCACCTATATGGAGCATTTTTAAGCGTGGTGTTGATGGTTTTATTATTATATAATATTTAAAATGTGTTATTGAATTTAAAGTGAGATATTTCTTATGTGAAACACACTCATCATGCGGTCAGGAGTGAGATCTACTGTTAGCGTGACTAGTCAGCTCATCCACCTCAGTTTGGCAATCTCCTCTCTTCACGCGTATATGTATAGCCTATCTATATGATGTAGAACATAATAAATAATAATGTTCTATGCCGTTATGTATTTTGTGACGATTATTGACGATAAAGATAATATATCAATAGTTCTCAATCTAGAGGAATCGCCTCTTTTGGGAGGCGTGAAAACTTTTTAAAAATATGAAACATGAAAATGTTATTTAATAAATAAAAGAGACAATACTTTATTTGTAATCATCTAGTAACCAACATCTTATAATGGTGAGGGGGAGGCATTAACTTCTACTTTTACAATATTACGAATGGGGGTATTCAAAAAAGTTAAGAACCCTTGTTATAAATTATATAAATATAACCTTAATTGGTTAGTAGTTGTTCGACGATGTCGGTAGGCAAGATCAGCTGACATACATGCATGTGATTCAAATAAAGTGTATGTTAATATTATTATTATATAACTAATATAAATATAAAATTTGACGTATTTATACATGCACTTTATTACTTATAAATATTAAACATAATGCATTTCAATAATATATATTTGTCTATGTCTATTAATGTAAAACTCTATCTGTATCATTACATAACAAGTTATAGGATTAGATTATCTGATTGATTACAACAATTATGTATAGCTCATATACTAGTTGACGCTTATTTTATTTAAAATAACGATTTCATAGATATTTCTCTGTACTTTTTATTGTTTTATTATTTAAAAATTCAGAATTAATTTATTTAAATTTTCTAATATTCCATAATTGTTCCGATTTAATTAACAAATTAATAAATTATTATAACCAATATAGGCATTCTGGTTGACGGCGATTTTTTCAAATTTTATATCTCTATATTTTCCCTAAATTATATACATTTTGTTTAATGCCTGGATTTTTAATTATTAATGATAAATAATGATTCTGAAATTCGTTTGATAGAAGAGTGATCATTTTAACTTATTTGATATGCTAATTATTATGAGATTTTATGATAAAACATAGACAATGTTAAATAATAATTTAAAAACACATGACTATCATACATATAACATTATTCAAAATAATTATTATAAATAAAATATATTCATATTATATAATACACGAATGTTATGTAACGGGTTCAACAAATAATATTCCTTAAATAACAAATCTGTACGGTTACCAGCATAATCATCTATATGTATGTCTGAGAGTACTGCATTAAGAAATATACTCGTTTCCTTTATAAATTGTTTGAGATTGTCTCCGGGAAGGTTTTCTAGTAATTTCAATATTTTATCAATTTTAGACATATTAAAATTATCTGAGTATAATTTGTCAACGACCATTGGCTGAAATTTTTCTAATATTATTTCCATTAAGCCATCTATAAATAGTTTATACATGAACAACAGTGATCTTATCTCATTGATTTCATTAATAGATATTAACATTTTGTTGGTAAAACTCATCTTTGAAAATCGATGCTTTATGGCTTGTAGTATTTTCTCCCCTTCTTTAATTGAAACAAACACGATATACTCCAGTGTAATAGGGTAATATCTTATAACATTGTAGAAATAATTATTTGATTTATAGAAATATTTTAAAGAATCTAAAGTCATCTTTTTGACATTTTCATCTTCAATTGTTCGGGTTGTAGTTTTCTTCCAGAGTTTTGTTGTCTAAATTAAGATAATATTACAACATAAATAAATAAATATAAAATATGAACGTAAACTTTTAAACGATACTCAGTAAAAATAAATGTACTGCATAAAAAGGTTTGTATTTCAGAATATAAGTGCAGAATCGTTTTTCGTTTGAATTGATACATGGGATTGGGTTCAGATTTAACAAATCCATTATAATGACTTATCCTATGAACGAGGTCAACTCTATCCTCTACTGTACAGCAGAGTGAGGTCCATCTGGTTCTTTGGACAAAATAAATATTTTTAAAATTCAAAAACGAAAAACCGCAAATACTTTAAATTTTCACCAAATGTTTATATTAGTGTTTTTTAAACATGGTTAAATTTTCAAAGAATTTTGACTTTTTTCGACCTATTAATAGATAATTTAAATTTTCGATTTTTCTAAGTTTTTTTTTTAAATATCAATAAGAAAAAAAATTGGCTGTCTAAGAATTTTTGGAAATTTAATACAAGGTATATTAAAAGTTATACCTATCGCAACTAAAAAAAAATTAAAAATCGTTTTACACGTTATAATACTCGTTATAAGCTCGTAAAGTTCAAATTTATATGAAATATGTCAAAATCGCAATAATTTTCAAATTATTTTGTAGTTGAATACATAAATTTTTTGTTATTTTTACTTAAGGTTCAATATTTCAACACAAGGTTATCCATAAATTACTTTTCAAATAACTATAAAAAAATATCTACCGAACTTTCTTGAAAAATGTTTATGGAATTGCATAAAATAACAATTTATGCTCAAATCATTTTATTCAAAAAGTATAAGTCATAGAAACTTAAAACTTTTACCAGTTGTCTTGATTGGTATTTTCTTGAAGTCATTTTTTCTTTCGAAATATTATACTGATTTTCAAGCAACATTTTTAGGCATTTGAAATATTCAATTTTTTTTGAATTTTTTTTATAATTGTTGATAAAAAAAAATAAAAAAAATACTACTGGGACAAAACATTTGAAAATTGAATAGAAGATTCCATATAAATTATTCTTACTGTTATTCAAGAATTATTTAATTGGTACATGGTTACAATTATTTTCTATAAGCGTTTGAAATGCAAATATTGACATAACATTACAATATTAATATAGCATAATATATTAATATATTATTATATATATATATATATATATATATATATATATATCCTATGAGCGAAGTACACTCCAACCCCTACTGTACAACAGAGGAAGTCCTCGTCCGGTTCTTTTTATATTTGAAAATAGTTAAAAGCACTATATATTATGTATTTAGTTTAATAAAAATATGTAAAAATATTCAATAAATAATATGCCAGAAAATATAAAATATTATGAACTTATAAAAAAAAATAACAAGTCTTAAAATCAATAAAATATTATTATTATTATTTTTTTTTTATCATTAAAGAACATTTAGGCCCTTTGCTGACAATATAACATTATTCCACTCCTCTCTATTATATGCATGTATTAGATCTCCATGCCAATTTGGCCTTAACTTCTGAATATCTCTTTCTGTCTGTTCAAGTTGTTTACAAATACCGTCTTGACAATACTGTTATCTGCTCTCCAAACATGACCTGCCCATTCCAGACTTGTGCCTTTTACAAATTGTACTATATTTCCTTTTCCGTACAATTGTTGTACCTGTTCGTTTGACCTTCTCTCCCACTCTTGGGTATAAGGGTTATAAACAAGACCATAGATTTTCCTTAACACCTTTCTTTCAAAGTCTTTAAGTTTATTCTCATCTCCTGCTGTTGTAGCCCAAGTACAGCATGCATAAGTTACAACTGGTCTAAGATATGTAGTATTTAGTTTCTCTTTATTTTTCCTACATAATAATTTTGACCTAAAAAGATGGGACATAGCGAAATAGCATCCATTCCCAGCTTTTAGACGGAGTTTTATTTCGTTATGCCACTTATACATACAATTTCTGTTATCTATGTTGATCCCGAGATATTTGAAGTTATGTACTTGTTGAAATGATATCCCACCGACTTCCAAGTATGATTCATCTTCTCTATCTCGAACCTCTCTAGTCAATAACATATATTTGGTCTTCTCCTGGTTTATCGACAACCCTATTTGTTTGCATACATTCATTAGGTCTGAAATACTGTTTACGATATCTTGCCTCGTATCTCCAAAAATTATTATATCATCCGCATATGCTAGGAGGGTATAGTTCTCATTCAATTCCATTACCTGTCGTTGTGGCATTCTCCTTAGCACACTTTCTAACGCTAAGTTGAACAATACAGGTAATAAAGCGTCACCCTGTCTTAGACCTTTACCAACCTCAAAAGGATCTGATAGCTCTCCTTGTACCCGGACCACACATTTTGTGTTACTATTGCATAATTTTATTAAATTTACTATTTTAGCTGGTATACCTAAAATTGTTACGTTTTTCCATAGTTTATTCCGAATATTATACTATCATAACACTATCATATGCTTGAGGTCTACAAATACTAGATGGATATTTTTATTATATTCGTAATGTTTACTTAGTATTTGTCGTAATGTGAATATGTGATCTATTGTTGACTTCCCCCTTCTAAAGTCACACTGGTAGTCTACGATCACTCCCTCCGACATATCTTGTATTCTCCATAGGAGACACATAGACTATAGATAGGACCTTAAACCCAACATCTAAAAGAGATATACCTTTATAGTTCTCTACGTATTTGGGATCTCCTTTTTTAAATATTGGACAGATAACTGATGTTCTCCATTCGGGTGGAATTTCTTCTTTATGCCATATCATAGATATAAGATTGACTATCCCATCAGTTAAACTAAGATCTCCTAGTTTTAGTAGTTCTGCGCAAATTTGGTCCTCTCCAGCCGCCTTATTATTTTTAAGTGATTTAATAACCAATTCTATTTCTGCTCTATTTAGTACCACTTTTTCATTTCTCAGGGTGTTATTTGTGGATTTCCATTCGTCGTCATCTTCATAAAATATTATTATTAACTGTTAATAAAATTTAAATGTATTACACGATATATTAAATTATCAAAATTAAACGATCTTCTGTTAGATCTTAATAATATGTTATAAAAAGTAATTAATAAAACTGCGACATCACATAACGTATTTTACACGTATTTAAATTTTGTAACTTCCCCTGGAATTAGATTCTGAAGATCATTCACTACAGTAGTGCCATTTAAGATATTATATAATATTATGTACATAGATTTTAGTCCTCTATATTTTGTTTTAACAAATATTTTTAATTTTTCGTCGACTATTTTTAAACCGGGTCAATAATATTATCAGACAATAAAGTATCTTATAACAAAAAATACAATAAAACTTGAATTTTTTGCGTTGTTATAGTCAAAATATACAATAATATTAATTCTATGCAAAATATGCAATAACATGCGTTTTGTTCAAAATATATAAAAATATACAAAAAGAAAAAACACCACCATTTACCTCATTGGGAGGTGTTCGAAGACATAACTGTCAAAAGCAATGATGAAAAAGAGCAAAAAAAAAAAAAAAACATATACTGTTGCATATAAATCTTAGTCCTAATCATAATATACTTACCAAGATATGTCTATCGACTCTTTCACCGGTGCCTTTTGCCTTCTACAATGTATAATTTATAATACCATGAATATTTTAATTATTTACATATAGGTAATCGCAATTTGATTGCGAAAATATATTCAAAGTTTATAACGTTATCACACAATAAACTAAAAATAATCTATAAAATTTTATATCTATTATTCACTGTTATTTTATTTAACTAAGAAATTATATTATTTGAGCTACAGTTAATCAGAATTAAATTTGAAAAAACATTATACTCCGCGTTTTTGAAGTGAAAACTTCTTTAGGCGCGTACTAAAATTAACTGAGCCGTCACGCTCGATTATGTAACGCTCATTCGAGTGAACTCGGCTCGAGTCGACTAAGCATGAGAGGAACAGTCCACGGTTAATAGATATTCGGTTAAAGCCAAACACGAACACCGCTAGCCAATCAAAAACAATTATTGAAAAATAGCGTCACACTAGATCCGAATTTTCGCGGCCGTAATAGTAGATCGTATGGCGTATAGTATACAACGTCTACTTAGATTACGTATTTCGTTAAACATTTAAAACTACTATTATATCGGTCTACTGTAGTCGGGAGCACGAAAAATGAGCGTTAGCGCCCGCGACCCGTTATTCGTACCCAATGTTGTAGCCGTTGGTTCTCAACTTTGTACCGTCATGCTGCCGTTACGTATCGTATTCGCGTGCACGAATAATTTGATTACCACTTAAGAAAAACAGCCGCTTGGTGCATGACGGGCAGCGATCATTTTTCGTGCTCCCGACTATAGCCTATACGTTTGACTTAATGATGAATATTTTACTATATTTCAGCAGTTACTAGTATATATCCATCTTACTAGCCTATACATTTGACTTTATGATGAATGTTTTATTATTGAAGTGAAAACTTCTTTATGCGCGTTTAGCACTTTCGTGGGTATACTGAATTCAGACTTAGTCGTCAGTTCGTCACGCTCGGCTATGTAACGCTCATTCGGGTGAAGTCGGCTCGAGTCGACTAAGCATGAGAAGAACAGTCAGCAGAACGAGAGAGAAAGATAGTCGGTTAATAGACAGCTGATAATCGGAATCTAATAAACGAGTGAGAGTAAAAAAAAAAAATTATAATGCCAACGCGCGTCGGCTTACTTAACGTTCTACCATAATATGTCGACAAGGAGCCAAGTGCTAACGATAATTATCATGGAAGAAATACAATCTCAACCAATCATAGCGTGATACGTACAGTATATTGAGTAAATAGTTTATGAACATATGATATACCGTCATTCATGATTGATGTTTGTACATACAAGTACGACATAGGTACATATACTACAGTCAACATATTGTTATTTACAGTGAGAACGTGAGAGGGATAATTTCAAAAGAAATATAACAATATAAAATTTGTGTAAAAAATAAAACAAAATTTTCGTCATTTTTTTTCATTCTGTCGTAATTATTTTCAAAGAGAGTCATTATTTTCTTTTATAATTAATAATTAAAAAATAATAAATTATTAATTTTATAATTAAACACAAAAATAAGTGAAAAATTATAAATATTAACATAATAAGGAAGTATTCCTTTAGTACGGAACATTGTAATGTAATTTGTCTGCGCCATTTGTTATTGATTTGAGATTGCGTATTGAATATAAGCATTAATTATTGTATGATGATAAGAATTAACGTGTATATATGCCATACCCATAGGCGCGAATTGACTAAATTTTTTGGGGGGACTCAAGCCCCCCCCTCCACAAAGACCATAATTTAAGTATAAAACAAATGTTGGAGGGAAATGCTCTCCATAAAATCCCTCACTCACTAAGCAACTATCGTTACGGATATATAAAAATACTTAGTATTACATTTTTAGAATATATTTATTTTAGCAAAATTCTCTGTTTTTTTTCGGCAATTATATTAAAAATATCTTCTGTATTTATATTATTAGATAAATCCCTCTCAATATGTATAATAGATAGAGTTGAGAACCTATTCTGATCCATGGTTGACCTCAACCAAGTAAAATGTATACATGTTTAGTACTACAAAATGTAAAAATTAGTACTAATTACTAGATTTTGAACTGGGGGGACTTGGTCGAAATCTGTTCCCCCAAGCCCCCCTTCTATTTGTGCCAATGGCCATACCAATACTGAATACGTATATATTATATCAAATTTTACAACGCAACAGATATCTACTGTCTGCAGCCGTATAAGTATTATTAATAATTAATTTCCATTGGGCTTTGATTTATCGATTATGAATTTGTAATCATAAAAGTTTTCACTTCTTTCATATGGTCTTAAGCAAATAATTAATACAAATAATTAGATAGTTAGACAATATAGGTACCAACAATGGAAGGGTTTAATTGCATTTTCAGAGAAACTTTTTACAAGCACACTACGTATTAATTTTCTACTTTATGAACTATTTATTTATTATACAGTTATAATTACCAAGATGTCATTTTTGTAATCTTTTAATCCATATTTTGGAGCATCCTATAAATGACGTACAATGTATTGAAAGTTGTTATTTAAATTATACATCCAAGCTTCCGGAAATTTTCAATAGTAAGTACCTTCTAGTTAAAATTATCGACGCTACTACTATGGTACTACGATGGTTACTATTTTATTATTTTATGATATTAATATTACATTCGAAAGTAGGTATATTTAATAAGTAATTTGTTAAATTAAAATATGTACCTAGATAAGATAAAAAAAGAGTTAAATACAGAAAATGTATTAATTAATGAATGATATGAAATGTAATATAGATTAAACCACCTTCAAAAATTGAATTTAAGGCAATTGAATAAAAATAGATGAGGTAATATTCAATAAAATATATAATATATTTAAATTTCCTTGAAGTAATATTATATCAAAATCGAACGACGGTTAAAACAATAATTTTAATTATTGTTTATGGATTACCAAATTTATATTACAATCAACGCAATACGTGGTTATTATAAGCTGTAAATATTTTATAAAAATAAATACTATATATATTTACCAAAATTATAGAGCAATCCCAATTATAAATTCGATTTTTTTCGGTTGATATTTGGTCTACTACATTTTCTTGAATCTTAAAAATATTAAAAATTAATACTTTTGTTTTCATATCAAACTCATAAAAAATAACTTCAAATATCTGTCTAAAATTATGACGTTTGAAAGCAGCTATCCTGATATAGCTATGAGTTGTAATAACAAGTAAAGTGTAATTATTAATGAAAATTTTAAACGATGAAGTATATTTTATATGATAAAATATTCAAATATTTTTTATATAATAGGTATACTTACATAGATAGCACATGTTTCTGTGTTGAGCATGTAATCGATAAAATCATTTTTTCTTATGGTTTTCTTGTCCAATAGGAGTTCTGTATTGATGAGTGGTAATATGTTTGGTGAACAAAAAAGGTTTGAAAATTCTTTGATTTTTCCTTTCATCTCTTTCAGGCTATTAATTAAACTGTCAAATTTGGCATCATCAAGAGACATTTCAGTGTTTACAGATGTAGAATCATGATTGATAGACAAATTGTTATTAAATTCGGTAATCATTTTTTTTAATTCATCACGACTAATTTTATCAACAGAATCATTCCTTATCACTCTATTCATTGTTTGTAAAAAAGAAGAGAAGTGTTCTATATCAAGATGTTTTCGTCCACTATGGAAAAGAAACGAGTTAATACAAAACGCATGGTTATTGGTACTAATGGTATCGTATACATTTGTATACGTAGCATCGTCTGATATTTCAATTAATTTACATGATATATTACAGTAAGATTTAAGAAGTTTATGAGTATATCTTTCAATCGAATTCAAATAATTAACATGAAGTAACGTTAATGTATTGTATACTTTTTCCATAGCATTTCCGACATTAATTTCTTTTATTGCATAAGTATCTCGATTGTCAGTGTACCAAGCTATTTCACTGGTCCAAAAGTCAGTGTGTGCAGTAGAACTACTAATAAATGTAAAAATATCATCTTTATTTTGTTGACATTTTTGGTTGATATCGAATAACATACATTCAATCGTAACCAATAGTGAAAAAATAATTAAAATATTCATTTTTATTTATTTTTTTTTCTGTTAATTGCATGTGAAAATTAACTTTGAAACGAATCAACGATAACTCCAACCAATGTACTGTTTTATAAAAATTGTTTTCATTTTTTTTCCGGAACATGTATACACACCTAGTTAACATGTGTACAGAAACATATGTTGCATTATAAATTATTGAACTCGACTTTCTGCCGCATTTTAACTTAAACTTTTTCATTTGTCATTTTTATAAGTTGATAATGTATAAAAATTACGTGGAATAATATAGTACTATTGGAGTATATTAACGAAGATCTATATTTTAAAAGAATGAATACCTACTTAAGTTGATATTATGTATTTATGTACAAATATTTTAATCACAATGCGAGTGTATCTAAAATGTTTAATAATACATAGGTTGTCCGTGGGTACATTATTCATGTTCAAATATTTCAATATAGAACCTCTATTTAATGGGCTTCAGTTTGATATTAGACCAACATCTCATTTGAGCCAACAATTTAAAATTTAATCAAAAATTGTAAAATATGTTCATAGGCATGTACAGTTTGTTGATTAATTTAGTCATACAATATTACAATAAATAATTATTTCATAAAGCACCGGCGTCAGTACTAATAAAATATACAAAGTGTGCGTGCTGTAATAGAGAATACCGAAATTATGAAGTGCGAATCAAGTAACATATGTACGTCGTTGGAGAGTATAATTGGAAGACTTTTAAAACGTTTACTTCTTTCTTTTCTGTTATGGGTAGCATATTATTGTAGAAAAAGAGTATAAAATATCCTGTAAACAACAATACTCGCGTCGCTGCATTCCTTCTACCTATATAAAACAATGTACTGCTATATTTGTTTTAAATTTTATCGTGACTGCAACTTACTGTTGGTACAGTTCAAGAAATTATTGCGGGCATAAATATATATTTGTGATTTGTCATTGATGAAGTACGAACATGCGGCGTTTTGCCTTATGCAATTACGCGTGGAGTGACAATGAAAATGATTTTGAGTTTTGACCCTTCAAAGACGTAAGATTGCACCCAAAACCAGAAGCCATGTTGCTAAATTTTTTTAGGTTTTAATTTCTTTTAACTTCTAAAAAATTATTGGCCAAAAGAACTTATAACTTTTATTTTCTAACTTTTCAATATTAAATTTTATTTAAATATTAAAGGCTGTGTAGACAAATTAATGATAAGCGAATAGTAGGTAAGTGTGGACTTGTGAACGAATTAAGTTTCACCTGTGGCTATTGGCTTGAAGTAACTTATATTGTCCATGATAGGTATGTATGTAGTTTTTCATTTTAAATTTAACCATTTAACTTATTTGTTATTAAAATAACTATTAAAAATAAAAATGTGTTAATGATCATAAGTATTACACTCAGGGCTATATTAGAGCATAGACACTATAGGTACTGCGCCTAAGGCCTACAAACATTATAGGGCCTACGAAATAAAATGTGTGGTTTAGATTTTTTTGTAATATTTTTTAATTTTTGACTTTGCCTCAAAGTAATTGAAATCTGATGCCAGTAAAAAGTTTTATTTCAATTATTTCTCGAAGGGCACTCAATAGTAAAAAAAAAAAAAAAAAAAATGAATAAAATAGTATGGACATGGATGTTTATTAAAATTAACTTAATGTCACCAAACATTTTATGGTTATATTATTACCCTAAAATTTTTCCATGATCGACTCTTATCATTTTTGATATCAGTCGTTCATAATTTTCATTGTTGTTATATTAAACACAACCGCATCGATTGTAGCAGTTAATAGTTTTTATTCATCGTACGTTATTATATTGTTTTAAGTGCTATAAATTATTTAAATTATGATTCTGAAAACTCTTTAAAACTCTTACAATACGTTGTAATTACAAAACTAATATATTTTTTTCTAAGTCGCCTAAACAATTACTTACACATGCTGTACAGGTATATCATACTTGATGCAATCAAATTTTATGACCCAAAGGTTCCAAATCAGGGTGCCGTGAACTTGAATTTTGTGTGTTGTGAAATCACTACTTTCTTATAACCTACTTTTTAAGAATACATTATCAATATTTTTACAATTTAAGAAAAAAATAATTTTATGAAATATATAGCGCGTGTCTGTTTAATGTTTAATGATAATCAATAAATAATCTGTGGTAATACTATAATGTTCAATCTATTTGAATCTTCATACTGATTTGTAGGTTATTGCCTTCATTGTGAGCTATCACACAATCATTACACTACCATTCATTAGGTACATGTTTTTTTATAAAGCATGTGCTCAATATTATTTGGTGCTTCTAAATTTTTTGAAAATACTTTAGGGCGTCGCAAGTCAAAAAAGGTTGGAAATCTCTTATGTAATGTAATTCAATAAATTACGGAAACATTATAAAAGATATATATAAACGTTTTAAGCCCATAAAAATAAGCAATAGTAGTAGACGAATAAATAATATCCGATTCTCTGGCAAGTGTATGCGCTCGTGCCCTATAGTAATATATAATATATATACGTATAATAGTCCAACCTTGAAGTATCAATTTTCGCTGCATCATAATATACGGTATACCTAATACCTACCGAGTGCGTTCGTTAAAACCAATACTGACTAAATCACAAATAATTATATAAAGTCAAACAAATAAAACGGACAAGGACACAAGACCATTTGACATTTATTTATGCAAGCCAATATACCAATTATGTGTGGTAAAATTAAAGTTTATATTTAATGGTTTATCAGAATCTATTAATAAAATACTCTATCTTCCGCTCTTTTAATTTAAGAGAAAAACATTAAAAAATATTTTAGCACAGTTAAGCTGGTATACATTTATTTGATGATTATTACCAAGGTTTTATATTATTATTATTATTATTATTAAATTTAAACAATAGCTACACAATAGGATGTTAATAATTTATTATTCATCCAATGAAAATGTATAAAAGAAAAATGTTATAGTTAAAGGCTGGAAGAATCAAAAAAAAAAATTTCTTATACGTTCTGTTTATATTGGAAGTTTCGGAGGAAACTATAAATGAATATATAAATGTAAAATAAGAAAATGGACATTTTAGGTTTGACAAAAATACAAGTGGTGGACGGTAATCCAAGAGATACTTATTCATAAAGATCGGGATCCAAGAGTATTTCGATACATTTGATAGTCGAAATACCTAAATATATTATAGCCATTTAGTGTTATCCTAAATTTCTTAAAAGCAAATAAAACAGGCAACAACATAATTTGTTTTTCGCTTTTGTTGTTTATATAATCACTGCGGAATAATTAAAATATTGATGAAGGTGTACACAATATATGAATATATTTTATTGATATACATATAAAAGTGAAATGGAAGTTATTATATTTTATATCATTGTTTCACGATTGAGTGGGTTTATTTTATAACACAACAATGTGAATAAATTTAAATCGAAAACTAGATTGTTGATAATATGAACAGCACCAGATGAAATATTATTCAAAGGAAAACGTAGTATTATATATGAATATTATATCTGCTTATCAAGATATTATAACGGGCCATCCTTGACGTTTATCAAAATGTTTGTCCTTCGCGACCCGATAAAAATGTGAATATTATACATATGCATATTGCAGTGGTATAGTAGTATCATCTATTTTAACGATTCATCATTTACCAGGGTAAACCGCATTCTAAAGTCAAGACCAAACGACCACGAACATGGTTATAATAATAATATTATACTTGCAAAGCACAATTAATAATTGTAAATAATCAACTTGTTGTTTTATTCGTTATTGACAGTTATTATAAAGACCGCGAAAACCCGAGATTTGTACACAAAATTAAATTTGTTTGAATTGTATTTAATGTATTTAGCCCGGGGACGAGGCATCCGTATATAGTTATCGACTAATGTTTTTTTCTTCTAAAAAACCATATGCAATTTCATACGGTGCAATTTTCCACAACTATTACTTTTAATTCGACGCTTCGAGGCACGCCAACGTGTAATATTACACTGACATCTTTTTTTTTTTTTAACCGATTATACGTTATAACCTTAACATAGTGTTCGAAATAATTAAATCCTACAATAAGATTAGCCACATTACGCTGATTGGAATGGATCAGAACAATACTTACGCTTAAAATATGCATACTACGTATTTGAATATTTCCAATTTACGACTAACTTAATTAATTAACCTAACTAATTTACGACCAATAGGTACCTAATGCCTTACTGAACGAATCTTTACGCCGTTGCATTTATCTGAAATCTATTCGGATTATGATTCGAACCAAGAATGATAAACTAAAATACAAATCTAAGACAGTGAAAGACCATAAGTAAAGTAAACCAACCATATTTTGCAGTCAATACTATCACTTTTTACTTTTTATCAAGAGAATATTATTTACATGTTGCTTTACATAAAAGTCGTAAAAAGTTGATAACATTCATAATGGTCTTAATATTATGTCGTATATTTATCTAATATTATTTTTAATTCATTTTAATTTAGTTATTTTATAATGTAGCTTATGTGATCGTGTACCTGCTATTTCTATACTTACAATAAGAGATAATTTTATCAAGCAAATCGATCGGATTGATTCCGAATCAAAAAATAAGTACCACTTTGCATCAATCAAATATTCTATTTAATAAGATTTTTTTCCTCTAAGTTACTAAGCAGTGTATTTTTGTTTTTAAAAGTTAAAAAAAAAAAAGATTTATTATAAGTGTAAAATATTGTACTCCAAAATAGTGTAAAAATAAAATAGTCAACAAAGAAAAACAAGTTTTAATCATAGCATTTTCTAAAAGACATAGATATCTAGAAGGTTTTTTATACAAATGCACGGAGTACAATGCACGTTTTGGTGTTTAATGCTGTACATTATTCAATCCTACAGATTTTACTACAGGTACACGTAGAAAGATTTTACTACTTTTCAATTAAATAATGTTCATTAGTGTTCTATTTTTTCGAAATACGTGTAAATGCTTTTGACTGCATGTAATGTGTTGATAAATGTCAACAGAAATAGTGGCATCGTTGAATTATGGCTAAAGGATGAAGTTATGTTGATGCGTAAATTAACATTACTACTACTATATAGGAACATAGATTAGAACATTTTAAATAAATAATATCGATAGTGAATTAAAAATTTAGTTGGACGTTTTAAAATGTATAGTCTTATAATTTAAAAACGTATATACTACCTTGCAATAAGTGTTGGTGTAATATAGTTATACGCACTGTAGAACACTACTGTTTTGTTTTGTAATATATTAAGTAAACTAACAATTGAAGTATGCCTCTTAATTTGAATACACTAATTATTTTGTTAAAAACTAATTTCTTTTGTTTCCAGTTCAAGTTTCAATTAATGCAATATTTGTATTATTTAGAACTCACTTCTATGGTAATCGTATCAATATTATTATTATTATTATAATTAGTATATTTTAATATATCTCTAACTCACAACCATCGTTATTGAAAACCTTAAAATATATTTTAATCGGTATGATATTTTAAATGCTCCAAAACAGTGTTCTAATTATTTTAAAACCTACAACCAATGAAATCAGCTCTTTCCGGTATATAAATCACTGCTTCAGACTCGTACGGTATCAAATTCTTTGGAGTTGGTTAAGTTCAAGTCAAAAACCAGATAGTCTAGCGTCGGGTCATTAATAAATTGTAGATACACCAACATCAAAGCCGAAAACCTCACAATTAATTATTTAAAGACCTTGATCGGTTCGTCTCATTAATCTTTGTATTTCAGTCATACGCGAAGCCGACGATCACAACCATGTTGATATTCAACATAAGGTTAAACTATGCGTTTCACGTTTTGTACGAGTTATTATTTACGCGTAGTAGTTACGTTTTACCGAATCTTCTGTACCCGAGCGCTTCTTTCGGACCACGCGTCGATTGTAATGATATGACGTAACGCATTGTTATAGAAACGAGCGAATATTAATAATATATTATACTTCGATGACCTACACGGCTGCTACACTTTTTCCGGTACGATTTTCTAAACCGGTCAATAACCATGGTTATAATAATAATGATCGAAAGCACGTATACCACGTGCGCGCGTTTATGCGCCGGAGAGTATAGTGTAATGTTATTATTATTATTATTATTATAACTATCGAGATATAACTTTGTGACGGAACAATAGCGAATTTTCTAGCAGTGAATAATATTCGTCCGTGTGCGCGTTATATAAACCGAATTCTGTACTATAAATGTATAATTACAATGTTTTATGGATCGTAAATATAATATTATATTTTATGCGCATTATTGTGACGTTAAATAAGATGAGGCATGCATACGTCGCGCCGCGCGCAGATACATAGTGCTGCAGCGTGTCTTGCAGTGCGTCTTCGTCCTGCTGCAGCAACTTTCTTCTCCTACCGGCCAGCCTTGTCACCGCTGCAGATGTCCCGCTCCCACCGGTCAGAATTCTGTTGTCAATCTCCTCCTTTCCAAATATATACGTACTGCAGCAGCGAGTAACACCGACCCGATGATTTATGACATATTCGATTTGAACGGCGGCGACGAATAAAATATAGGAGAAAGGCGATCGTGGGACGAGAGGAGCACGCAGTTAATGACCGCAGCCAGCATGCCGAATGCGCGAATAACGTATTATATTGTAATATCGACGAATTAAGTTTTTATATGAATAACACGGTGCTTTGTCTATAAACGCGGCTTGTGGGGTCTTAAAATATAATATACATATTATATAATGTAAATTGTAAGTAATAGCATACGTACGTAATGTACTCATTGTTTAAAACTCGCAAAAAATATAACGATTAACATCATATATATATACTCGTATGTAAACATTATATAAATTATATTACACCGCGTATTTTATAACAATATGTAAACAAAATATGTGCATACTCTTATTCGAGACTGGACAAGCCAACGATTTTTTTTTTAACCCAGATAACTTGAGTGATTATTAATTACATTCACGAGAAAAAGTTAATTTCATTTATGTTAACTTAGATTTAAACGTTAGTACCTATATATACAATTATTTTAAACTTTATATTGAGTTAGAAAAAAAAAATTATTTTCTTGTTTACAACACTAAAATACTTAAATTTTTATTAATGCAAGACAAAACTATAGTTTTGTTTGTACAATAATTCTATATTGAATTTTTGATTTCGTTGAAGTTCTTAGTCGTAGAAAAAAAAATATTTTTGATACTATAATTTCCAATGTATAGCTAAATAATTCACGCCAAACATTCATAGAAATATTTTTGAGCGTGGAAACTAATTTGATTGAAATTGATAAGATATAATACAATTGAAAACATTAAATTAATTAATTAAACTCCTTCAAATGATAATTTAATTTCTTGATTTCACGTTAGTTATAAAAAGAGTTAAGTTAGGTAGAATAATTTTAATAAATGAATGGAAATCAAAAAGTACCCAAAAAGTTAAAAAAAAAATAACTTTTTAACTCAAATTATATTTTTCAAATTTTTTTATATATTTGTTTTAACCGGGTCCATGCAGAGACTGGTTTTTGTTTTGTTTCTGTTTTCAAAAACTATTTAGATTGTTCGTATAATGCAGAGTCAAATTAATGTATTTATATATTTTATTATATTTCATTAAATATTTTAATTTAAAAAAAAAAAACTACTAAGTCTCACTGAGAGAAACCCGCTTGAGTTGTATAATAAGAAACCAAAGTTATCTTGGTAGTTGATTTACAAATATTCTTGGTTTATTAAAATTTAAGACTATATTATATTGATTATTAATTATGTTTTGTCCTCTTGACACGTGTGCGCACCAGGTATAAATAAACGCCGTTTTACGTATTATCTTCTGTCACACTCACCTATGCATAACAATATAATATTATAGTCTTTGAAATTGATCTCCCAATGTTAAAACGAAACTAGCAGGTGTGTCATTTTATTTTTCATATTAACTAGTAAACATAAAAATGTGACGAAATGAGAAAAAGTGCGGGTGGACGATTCAACGAATTTTTAAGGAACACAATATGTATAAATTCATATAACAAAATATGTACATACGTGCGCATTACCGCCATAAAACCAATATTTCAAACCGTTATTATTATTAGGTGTGTGGAAAGTAATTTGCTACACGTTCTAATGACCACCGGTCAGGTAATCGATACAATACACGTCAGTGGCGCTCCATAGACGCCTTCTTGTCAAATACAATTAAGATTTTTTTTTCATCTCAACCATGTCGTAACAATCGTTTTAGGTTAGTGACATAAAAAAACAACAACATGCATTACACATATTTTATGCGCGTACTTTATGCGTTGGCGAACTGATGTTAGCAGTTTTTCTTGTATTTCTAGTGGAACATCGCCACGGCGTTTTTGGTCATGCCGCGAAACACCGAAGTTTGCTTTTAACGTGATTTCGTAACTTTCACCGCTATATGTTATGTCCAAAAATAAAAATAAAAATTGTCACCTATAATTAATATATAATGTTATTATTTAATTCATAAATTTCGAATCGTTGATCCAGAAACAGCGCAAACTGCAAAGTCAAATAACATTACTACATTATGTATCTAACCTTCATTTCCGGGATCACCGCGGGTCAACGTTATTAAACCGTAATTGTTCTCAAATACCTACCCACCTACCTATCTATTTACTCTCAGTCGGGTTCTTATTACAATAAACGATCGTTATAATACTATATTATATTTTATACTTCGGCAAACGGCTATGGTTTGTAACAGAAAAATAATAAATGTACACAAATCGAAAAAAAAAGAAAGATCCAACATTTTAATGCGATCTCAAAGTGTATACTCGACACTCGTGCATACAGAAAAATATGACAATTAATCATATTTCAAAAACAATTTCGTTTGTGTATTATTTTGTGTTTTAAGTATAATGACTCCTCCTAAATGTTTTATTTATATAGTAACGATAATTTATTTCTTGGTTTTTGAGACCTGTGAAATAATAATGTTATTATGAAAAGTGTACTAATAAACAAGTTTTCTTGTCCCCAAACGTACTGTAATAATATACACTAAGTATGTACAGTAATGATTAAATATACACATATATCCAGAAATCTATATTCAATATTTAAACAAACCTATATCAACTCTTAATTTCGTAATAAATTATATCTTAAATAAAACTTAATACCATTTTTAAAATATATTATAATAATATGTGAGTTCAACAATTTTATTTCAACGTTTAATACGCATAACACATAATTTAAGTGAACAAATGTAATATATAATCATCATTATAATATCTGTTTGTAATGCAAATTGTAAAATATATAACTTTTTTTGTCCTTTCAATTACCGTGTTCTAAGAATTTTCAATAAATTTAAACACTCACAAATATTTATAAGATAAAAGAAAACCATCGAACCTCACACTCGCATACATACACATACACACTGTAATCTATAGTTTATAGTTGAATAAAGGGAATAAATTAAAAAATACATTGTTATACCTACTTTTAAAACACTTTAACAGCAAAAAAAAAAAAAAAAATTATAACTAGTAGTAAGTAAAAAAAAAAAGTTTAGTAAAACGTATCGGATAAAACAACCCGTTTTAATTGGTATAAAAATTAACATATAAATGGTTTCTACCACGCGGTATGATTTATTAAACGTTAAACACTAGCCTCTTTACAAGTATATACAGTAAGTATTTGTCTCGTGTCAAACGAATCGTTCTGTATGTGCATTGAATGTGAAATAAAATGTAAATTAAACAAAAATTCGTCACACTTAAGTTTTTGCAAAAAATATTGCAATGCGGCTGCAGTTTCTTTGGTAGATTCAAATGTTAGTGGTTTACATGATGATTTCTTATACAGTTTTTGTGCACCATAATATTGCAATAATGTAACATATACGCATTATATATTTTAATTAGATTTCACCTTACCTTTGAAAAAGCAAATTGATCGTTGGAATGGAATAATCTACAGAAGATGTAAAAATGTACATAATTTACAAAATGTGAATATCATAAGTACCTGAATATATTGTGTACCCATGACTTTCAAATATTATTATACACGTGTATAGTATGCTTTCTACGGATTTTTATATTTTATATTCGAGAAAACTAATTTCAAGATCTTCATCTTTCTCACTTTTAGCATAAATTTGAAACAAATTATTCATCAAATTCATCATAAGCTTGGGTACATTTTGGCACAAAAAGTAGTTATTTACAAATCAAATAATAATAAAAGTAGTGTAACCGGCAAACGATTTTTATTTTTTTCAATTTTACTTTTTTTGTTTTCCAAATGGCTCTTAGTATTTTAAGATATTGAGTTAGAACTCCAATACCCATTACGAGTATACGCATACGCTATTATACGTTATATAGATACTGTGGTATAGTTATGTGACCAATTTGCATTGTGCACCTTACGAAACATTGTTATAGCTGTAGGTATATAATAATATGTATGAATTTCATATATCAAAGCATGACAAATCATAAAATTAAATGTACTCGTACTTTTTCATAACGTATTATGGTTAGCACGTTAGTGTATACACATGTAATCAGTTGAAGAGGACTTCAACTAGATTATTATTTCGTTCGCTTGTGTACGTCCAACAAGATCATTATCATAATATTGTTATTAAAAGAAAAAAAAATGAATAAACCTCATTTCTGAAAAAAAAGTTACCGGTAAATAAAATTACGTCATTCAAATAATGAGTTCAGTTGCGAATTCATAGTGAAGATTGTATAATATTATAGCCAAACGTAGGGAGAATAAAATTAATTATATTTACCAAACAGTGAAAATACGTCGTATTCTGCATTGTGATGAGTAATTTTTTAATTTTATATCGAAATTTCGTTCAAACCGGCCATTATTGCTGTACCTAACCATAGTTCGTACAATAAGACAAATATATTTCTTTGACATAGATCATGTTGACGTCTTACTTGTTTTTTTTTCTTTTGTTTTCATTAGTTATAAATAATAATTATCACTCGTGTATTAGTTTGAGTATTTATTTATTTTTCACACGACTTTTTATTCGTTTAAAAACTGCATATTTCGAACATTGTTCTTTTATCTTCTTCATGATGCACCAATTTACCGTTCGATATCACATTTATATAATATCCAGAAATCAAAATTCTTCGTTAAGTGTAGCATGGTTCGTGTACGTATTAGTATCTTCATTATTTGTGATCAAAACATGCAGTTATACTTATTCGTGGGTAAAACATATTTCCTCGCTACTATGATTGTGTGTATAATGTATACATCTTAATAAATAAACAAACATACAATACATTTATGCATCGTAGCGTTGTTATATTTTTTCATTTAATATGTATTATTTTTTTATTTTAGAACCTTTAGTATAAAACTATTATAGTCCAACAATTATAGATTGATATATGATAATATACGTATATAGCTCAACAATAAGATAGTGAAAAGATTTAAATGTAACAATAAAAACAACAAAAGAACTACATATACTGTTGATACAAATGATAATAATAATATGAAAATTAATGATCAAAATAATCAAAAAATAATAATAGTTAAAATTAATAGTTAATAATAGTTTAATATGTATATATAAGAAATAAAACTTTAACCAGATTTTATTATATTATAAATACTTTGGCTAATACTAGCTAATAACCCTTTTACCTAGCATAAAAATAGTTCACAGGTTTAATAATGGCTGGATTCCCCGTTGTGTTTTATAGTTGTTTTTGAGGTCGCTTTAGCGTCCAATATGACAGGACCTATACCTCACTGGGTCTCCGTGCACAGATATTTTATAAAATAATGAATTTTTTTTGTCAAATTACCATATCAAGGTTGATACATTATGTCCGCCATGGACCATATATTATAATATATTCTTGTGTGGAGATTTTTCAAACGAATGAAATTTTATACTAGAATAATTATTACGAAACCGACAGCAACTTAAATTCCTCAATAATTATTTCCATTATTTCCATCTGATAAAAATTTAGGGAAAATTTATTGATTTGAAGAAATTATGTTGTACGTAATATACTAAAGTTGTTAAAAAATATATAGTAAGTACTTGTAAAAATTATTTGTTCATGTTACACAAATTAATTTACTGTATGTCCAGCCACACTGAGTAAAACCGATTGCTGCGTTTCACCGTTTCGAACTAGAAAGAATCCAAATAAAATATTACAATACGTCGTGTTGAATAATGTAAAAAAAAAAATTCCAAATTAAGTATATTATAAAAATAATTGGTTCGATACGACTATTTTATGACACTCGATTTATTATCTACTGTCCTATAATCCAATACATGTTTGTATTGTATACGAAAATATTAACCACCAAGGTATATTTTTACTATTGATACGCGTAGTGAGCCTCAGTTGGAAATATTATAATATGGTTAGGACGAGATGATATATTTGTTGGATATTATTAACCAAAGAAAGCGCGTTAAATTAAAATAATAATATAATATAAAACTCTATTGAATACTCGAATTGAAAATCCAATAAAAAGTATACCTAGATACTAAAAGCCGAGTTAGGTTACACGGATTACACGCAGACGATGGAGTTCGATAATATAATATTCACTGGAACACGGTGTCGTCTCTTAAATAATAATAAGCCAAAATAATAACATAGCATACTCTATAGATAGGTATCAAAAAAATAAAAATAAAACGGTGAACCACAATCATATATACATAGTTGTCCGAATCTAAAACGACATAGGATTTTTGCGCATACTATTCTCTGAAATCATTCAAATATCGTATTGTGTATGTTTATCTATCTACATATATATATATAAACATGAATAAATAACACTCTGCCGTTCGTAATAAATATAATATACAACCAAGTACATATACCATCCGAGTATGGATCGGTATAAATTCGTTGACATTGCGCTTATTTCAGCTCTCATTTTTTCAAATAATTACTAATAATTACAATAATATTGTCCGGTTAGTAAATAATACTACTAATAATAGTAATTCATCTTTGCCACGACCGCGGTTCACATCATTATTTTATTTATTACTTTTTTTTTTTACACGGCAAAAATCGTTTTATGTAATAGAATAATATAATATTATATATTACTATGTACATGTACTAATAAACATCGTGTGCCTTACCTAATAGTAAAATAAAGTATCGTGTACACCGTTCGTTTGTACATGAACTCGAAGGGAATGCGAGAAATATTTCATTGCTGTTGTACACGGCAAATTGTTACAGTCGCGTCACCGTCGTCAGTTACTGCACTGCAACACACACATAATACAATCATTTATATTATATATATATATATATATATATATACCTATTGACATCAAAATTATTTACAAACACAATGATTCATGATGATGGACGAAGACAATAACAATAATTATGTATATCTAATGTTTTATTGGGACGGAATATTAGTTTTATGGCATTTATATCGCACAACTCCACTAGTTAAACTACAGCAGTCAATATAATAATTTATTATAATAAAATAATAAGAATAATAATATATTCTTTTATTAACAATAAAATATTATATTTTTATGATAAGCCTAGGATTTACCTAGGTATACCTATATTATAGGTTTTAGGTTTTAGATCCCATTATTCTTATACAGCATTAGTTGTTAAGTTCTTATTGTGATTTTTCAGTATTAATTGTACACATTTCAATATTCAAATCTTTCTTTGTACCAATATGTTATATTATTATATTTTACATTTTTTACGTATTCTTTTAGGCATAATTCAATATTTATTGTGGAAATAATTATATAATTCGACCTACGAATGGTATGATATTATGTTCTAACTATAATATTTACCTACCTAAGTCTGTTAAAACGTAAAATATAGTTTATTTTTATTCTTGTTGTTATAATTCTTATTTTATATTATTTATTATAATTTATAAATATAAAATAACAATTTATAAACGTATTCTACAACTTGCGGTGATTACAACTCTTGAACCAATCAAAATACTTGTTATGCTCTGAATATAAAGTGTAAAATAAGGTAAACAAGCTTAAACATAAAATAATATATTTAATTGAGTTTTGCTTAAAAATGCCTTAGTAAAGTTGAATGTAAAAAAGTATAAAATTAAGGTATGCAGATAGGAGTGGGTTTCGGTCATAGTTACTCCGCATGGTTGTGTTTTGGAAACTATGTTCTTTATACACCCCCGATGAAACCTATAGTTCCGTATTAATATAAATATAAATTATATTTCAATGAATTAATAAGTGATATACTATAAATATATATATTATGTTAATAATATTCTCAGTTAATTCTGATAATCCAGTTTCATAGAAATATGGTCTGCTATCTATAATATAATTGCTACTAGCTGTGTCATACTTTCGTATACATTTATATTAAAATGTAATTTGATAGTAAGTACTTATCAATTAAATCATAATATTTATAAGGTGTTAAACAGTAAAAAATACGGAAAATTTACGATTAAAACAGAAACTATGATAGTTTAAATGGTTTACATTCTTATGTAACACACGCTATTGAATATTATTCCAAAAAAATCACATTTATTATGCAAATGTTTTAAATATAAAACCAGTTTTCGTACTATTAATGTAAACGACTAACACTTTTTTTCCACGAGGAAAATTTTTGGAATCGATTTCATGGCTTCTCCTCTAGGTGTAATATATAATATATAATATATGTGTATGTGTACATATTTAATAGTTTTGTTCAATAATTTTCACATAAATTAATTGTCTTTAACCTACGATTTGATAAACGATGGAATATTAAATTCGTTATATTATTTGATTTCAATATGATTATGAAACAACCTGCAGGAAAAGCATAGGATAATCGACCGAAATGTATCATGTATATTCCACAAGATATATAAATATATTTATATTGTGGTTACGATATGACTCGTATACGCGAATGCCACAAATTTAAATAATATAATACAAATCAAACAAAATAAAAATAAGATATACTACACGTACATTTATACATCTTATATAGTAGGTACTTATATTATAATATTATGTATATTATAATAAAGTATATAATATAATGAATATGCCGATTCTTCATTATACACGATTGCAATATATTATGGTATTATAAATCACAGTATAAAAGTATTTTAGATATTTTATAATAATATCATAATCGCATAGGATAAAATATGTCTCAAGATAAGTATTATTATAATAACACGATGTATGCGTTACTATAAAAATGTACATAGTATCTATATCAGATGTTCCCAATCTTTTTTGACTCAAGGTACCTTTTATTATTTTTTTAAAATCCGGAAGCTCCCTATGGCCTATGGCCTATACTGAATATGGAATAGTAATATATCGTGTGTTTAAATTATTTTTTTACAACTTCAGTTTTATTTAGATAAGTGCCATAGTATAGACAAAATTAGTATAAGTAAACATAAAGTATGGTCTGTTTTATTACTCACAGTGCTGTATTTTTCATGAAGTAGTTTTAAAAAGAAATGTATTTCATTATAGTTTTACAGCACCTTGGTTGGCAACCTCTTATCTTTATATTTGTAACGTATTAATCGATCACTCAAAGGTATATAAGAAACGTGAATACACTCGACACTCGTAATAATAATATGCACAAAAGGTATTCGTTAAACTGAAAGTATTATAATGCACATATACTATCGCATAGTCGTTGCCTCTGACTGAACATAGTTTCTTCGGTGGTTAGGCTTGGTGATTTGAGTCTGTTGGATCCGTAGTTAGGAGGTATAAATAAATATATTAGATCAAGGGATGAACGGGTAAGAGAAGATGAATTATATAGAGAAAACTATGTCAGTTCAATATTGGTCAATTACACTATCTAAAAACTACAATATGACAATAGTTCATGCTAATCAACTGCAGTCACAATAATAGTCTCTTTTGAAAAAAAAAATTTATCATATAATATATAATGTATAAAATCAAATTTATAACGAATTTATTCATAGAACTATGACATTTTCATTAAAAGTCGTTACTATTTAACGAATTTTGTATTATTATTTTATTTTTATATGGTAATATTTATACCTCAGGACTTTTCAAATAATGGCAAAATAAATTTTTAAAAACAACACATGCTGTTTTCGACACTAATATCGTGGTGTACTTTTGCGTAAATATTGGTAAAACTGGTTCTTAGAATTTTTTCTAAGAAATGTCAAGTTTGTTAAACAGATGTTCAATAGTTATATATTATTGTACACAATTATACTGTTACTGTTATAAAATATATAACCTTAAATTATTTGGATACCGTATAAAGTTCAATTTGATTCTGTTCAGCCAAAAATTGATTTGATTACATCCAGTTCAACATTATAACACAGTATAACATTTGTTTTAGCTTTTTTTATTAGTTCAAATTCAAAATTACGAATGAACTAAATTGAGGATGTTAAAAAAATGAATAAACGTTGGAACACGGGACCGCAAGAGAAGCGTATTAAAGACAATATCGATCATAAATATGAATACTTTATTTGATTTATATGATCTTTTATTCTCCATGATGGTCATAAACTCATAACACAAGTTTGTTAGTTCAAAAAAATCATTAACGCCTACGTGGCACCATAATATAGTGGTAACCATGTACAGTTAAGGCCAGCGGGTGTTACCCCATTCGCGCATGTACGAGCATGATAAACGGTAAGAATTACAAAACATTAATATATCATCATAATATCATGTATTGTAAATCGCAGGTGGTACGGTCGGTCAATGGAAACAGTGAATGATACGCAAATGGTCATGTATAATATTTCATCTTTGGGGGTAATAAAAGCGAACGCAGATGCGTATTACAAAGCACGTGTATGCTATACATTGTATTTATTTATTTATTTATTTATTTATTTAATATAAACGGACCCAAATCCTAAAACATAATAATATTAACATTGTGTGAGAAAAAACATATTAATACGTAAAACAATAATTTAAAGTTTCAACTTAAAATTAAAAAATGAACAAAATAATAATGCTTAAGTAGATATAGAATACAAATCAAATAAAGAAATTACTATTCAAATATAATCAGAAACAAAAGTATTACCTGCAGTCAGAAGAAAGTTAGCAGAAGAGTTCAAGATATAATTTTTTGTTGAAAAAATGAATAAAAGGGTTTTGGATCTCTAGTATTAAGGCAATTAATTTTAAAACGGATTGAAGAGAGAATTTCAGGACAATCAATTGAACCTAATATTAGTTTTTGTAAAAATTTTGAGAGTAAAAGTGTACGACGGTCAGAGAGTAGAGAAATATTATAGGTGTATACGATCACAAAACACATGCATAGATCTCGATTTTGAATGCAATGTAGTACGTACCATTAACCCGGTATTTCAAAAAAAAAAAAAAAAACAAATAAAATAAAAAATCGCTGATTACAAACTATATATTACATTATGTTTTCGGGATTATTAGTATACGCATACGTAGGTATAATATTGTACATGTATATGCATACACCGGTAGGTATTCTGCAGCAGTATCCCTCTCTTGAAGGAAGAAAAGAAAAAGCCGGCACGCAAACGGTGTGAATACCGGCCCAAAAATTATTATTATTACATAAATATGCAAATCAAGTGAATACGCGTGCGGCGAAATGCGTTAGTGTGTACAACCGCGCCGTGCGTATATTATGTACATGGATAACATAAATTGTGCGCGCGGTCGCGAATCATTCATATTGTAATAGGTGCGTGCACGCGCGCCGAACGTTATTACAATACGAGACTGTACGAACTTTAGCGGTGCGCGGTTTAGAAGAAGAAGAAGAAGATAAGATATGATGATCACTATAGCATGTGTGTGCATATTAAAATAATATTCGAAACGGAAAGCCGGCCAAAGCAGTTTCGACATGGGTGCGAAGAGAACGTAATTTATTAATTTAAATAGCACGGGAATATAATACGTGTATATACGCGCTGAATAATATAACCAATCCCCATTATAAAATACGAATAATAGTGATAAATAAAACTTATAATTGTTCGTCGTTAGTCATATCCAGTCGCCTTGAGATTTCACAAACGCGTACCGAGAATTCATGTATATATATATATAAGTATATGAATATGTGGGTAACTACCCGAATCGCTTTTGATAGAAATCTCATTTTACATGTGGATTATGTTAATTCAAGCGCGAGAAAAACCACATCGTAATCCACCGATTTTATATTTAATACACGGGAGTGTAATAACTGATTTCAGGATTATAAACACGATCGATAACTATATATTATATATGTATACATACGATGCGGACCTTTGCCACGATTATTCTCACTATAAGGTCCTTAAACAATATTTCCATACTATTTTATCGACTACACGTTCCACAGTAATAATTATACTGTTATTGAGATGTATTAAATGGATTTTTTTTTTTTTTTTGCTTTTATCCAAGACATTAAATTGAAATGCGATTATAAATATGATCAATCATACTATGAGTTATGATGAATATAGGTATTCAAAGTAGGAAGTTAGTAGAATTCATAAAATTAAATGATGTAATAGATACTAGAAGATGAGCGAGTATGTCAAGAAAAAGATTTGAATCGAGAGTGATAACCTATAGAAGATAACCTATAGGGAATATAGAAATGAAAAAACCTATAGGGAGAAGGGAAAGGCAATATGCAATAGGAAATTAAATGGTTAAAATTACCAACTGTTCCCTCATGATGGAGATTTAGCGTTTTACTATTTCATTTGAATAACAACATCTTCTAAACCGATCAACCGACGACATGTGATGATCTGGTAGACAGAATCATGAATTATTTATGCGCCCACTACGAATGATTAGCATCGGCATAAAGTACTTATATGATACTCAAAACTAGATCATTTAAATGATTTTCAGTTGATAAATAATATGGAAAACGTAATAATACAATCTTAATCTAGTTAATAAAATTTAGTAATCTACTTTATGCTGAAAAAAGTTGAATGAATTTGCATATCATTAACACGGTTTTTATTTTAAACATTAATATGTTACCATTTTTTTTTTTATCTTTAGAGGCTTATATTTAAATTACATACCAAATATTAAAATGTTATAATTCAATAATTTATAGTTTAATACAGGAAAATTTTCAAAGGATGATTAAAAATTAAAAATTAAATAAAAGTTTGGGTTTACAAAGAAATTAACAAATCTTTAAAAATAACAGTTTTTAGTAAAGAAAAACAGACTATTCACTATTATTTATTATATATTATTTTTAGATTTGAATATGTCTAATTTATGACAGAAATGCAAATTTCTTTTATTTTTGTAAATATTTTTCAATAAACTACAAAGAAGTGGATGCGCGTGATTGAGCTAAATTAAAATGGTTTTCGCATTAGTTATTTCGTGAAAAACAAGCTAACAATAAATGCAACAAGAGTATCCCCTATATTTACCATATTTTTCATAAAAAATGTGATTATTAAATATAAATTAAATATTTTACACTTGCACCTAATAAATTATATAAGTTATATATTTTTTTATTATTATTAATGAAATAATAGTAACGCATAAGTGGATTTTAAAATAGAAAAAAAAATTCTAATTTAATTAGTAAAATAATATAAAAATATCTGTAGTACATACCTTATATAATTGTAAATTGGACTAAATATTTGATATTAATAGAAGTTCTACTGCAGAAGGAGTATAGATAATAAAATTAGAAATAAAGTTACATTTTCCGATTTTATTTTTTTAACAATTAATTATCATCTTATGACGTGTTCATTAATGCAAGGCTTATTAACTGAACTGTACTTATAATTATTCTAATTTCTAAAAGGTTAATACCTACCCGCTTATTATACATAAATAAATAAATAAAATAAATAAATAAATAAGTTATTTTACCTACATTAAAATTAATCAAAATCGTGAGATTGGTCACTTATTTTTTCGACATTTAAATGTTAAAGTATAGCATAAATCAATAACTGATTGTTAATGAGAATAATAATACATATGTGTTTTTTATTATTTTTAATCTTTAAGGGCCGTATCATACCAAGTGGTATTTCATCGTACGAAAATATTATTGCATAATATTTGAAATTACATGTTTTTAAATAGAGCTGTTCACGCGATCACGATACAGTGTCGTACGATAAGATAATCGTATAATACCTCGAAAAGTGATAAAAAGATAAAGGATAAAGGGATAAAAGTCTAGATTATTATTCAGATAGAAATTTAAAAATAGAGGCTTGGAAAGAAATATGTATCTTATTTTATCCAGATTTTAATAAGATCTCTAATCAGCAACAAAAACTATTTGGTAAGTAGTTGACATTGTATTTCTTATTTAAAGGTTGTGTAATAATTAATTTAATTTAATAATTTGTCATTATTTTATATTTATATCATTAGGATTCAGGATCCTTTACAGTATATATTTAGAGATATATTAAATTATTAAAAAAATAAAAAAGACTGTATCACAATTATTACTGTATTGCAGACGCGTATCTTGTGTAAATTTCAAATTACAAATGTCAAAATTACATAGAATTGTCCGGTAAATATCGGTCATATGTCTTGTCAACTATAGTATCATAACATAATATTTTCATTCGATAAAATATCGCTCGTGTGTAACAGCCCTAATGGTAACTAAGGATTTCGCTTAGCTTTTTTGACAAAAGAAAAACACAAACCGTTTCTTTTTTCAATACTCATAATCTGAATTCTATTATGACGTTTTGGAAATCCTATTTCTACGTAATGTTTTCAAGATAAATGAATAAAAAATGATATTGGAACATAAGATATTAATAAAATATATAAAACTATATTTAGTGTACTCCGACCTTCACCGTTTTTGAAAGCGATGACTCATCGTTGCTTTCAAATTTCAATCGTATTCAAATAATTCAACATCCGCGTGACCGCGTCTTATGGTTACTTGCACAGAGTTCGATTTAAGTTCCATGTTTACTCGGAACCCGACTGGAGAGCTAAGCGATAATGAATAAATACATAGATCTGCGATAGTAGACTACTCAACTATACCTTGGCAATATCTCACCGAAATTGACAGCAATATTTTTATTTATTTCTTATAGTGATTTCGAGTTAATTTTTTACTATTTTAAATAGTTTCAATAGTTTCAATAGTTATAATAAAAGAATATTTTAATATATTATTTATACCATACATGATACATCTTAAATATACGTATTATGTAAGTGTTCACAAATATTGTTTTACGAATAAATTAAACACGCAATAACCACGAGTATTTCAATCTGAACGGTTTTAGAATCATTTTAAAAATGATTTCAATCTACTGTCGCTGTGTGAAATCGCGTTATTTTGTGAATCATTTCATATTATCATTTGATGGTTTGTATATTTTATTCATCCCTATGACCCAATTTTTTCATCGAGTTAAATTTATGTACACCACACGCGTACTTACAAAACATCGCATTTGCCTGATTGTAAAATATCTACAACAGCTCACTCTCACTTATATATCAATATAATGACTAATACAATGACATAAAGTGTTATCAAAAAAATCACCAATGTGGAACTCGTAAATAAATGCCGGCAAAGAGGGATCCTGTACCTAATAAAGTAATTGAATCGAAACTTGTTACATAACATATTATATACATCGTGTTCAAAGCGTGTATAAACATTTTATTTATTTGACTAATTTACATAAACTAAAATAATCAATGATATTATTATCTTAATTGAATCTATTGCGTGAAAATGCTATGTGAATTTTTAAATTATCTTAAGTGTACTTTGAAATACTTAACGAGGTATCCTGATTCTGTATATAGTCCTGTGCGTTTTTAACGATTTTTTTTTCTCTAACGGCAACTTGTGTTGGATACAATAACTCATCCAACTTGCTTATGCATTCATTTCACTTACACCTTATGCAATCGCGGCTAAGTAGTTGATACAGCAGATGTTTCTTAACGCAACAGAACACAATAATTTATTATATCGATCAATGTTATTTAAATGGAAGATAATAAAGAAGATTTATCTAATAAAATAAGTACATTTTATTACTAGGGCGGAAGTACATCATATACATAATAATAATATGTACAAGGTAAAATTCTTGAAAGTTTGTAAAGATTATCAGACTCATTTACACGTGTATTGACACTTTTGAAATGATTACATTAAAAATGACACAATTTTTAAAACCCAAGGTAATCAAATTATTTTTCATGGCAATCTGCATTCCTACAAACGTTATAACTCGACTTACCATAAATTATAATCCTTTGATCTTAGCTTGTATTGAACTCAACATTTTGTTTTCAGAAACTTATATGATGCTTCGTTTTTGTTGTGCTGTGATTTGAAATAATACGCTTGAACAATGGTATCTACTGGTATACATGCGTAGTATTTAAAAATAATTGCAGTACACGTTTTTATTTATGAACAAAATAACATTTATACACCAGCAGTTGATAATCTTTAGTAGTGATTCCGAATGGAACGCAAAAAGCGGTTAAGGAACATTATTATTATTATTATTGGACAAAAATTTAATAGAATGAAACCAAATATCCCAATAAGTTTATGTAGGTTCTTTATGTGAAATATCAATATAAATTCTCAAGCTTGATGATCTTTTTCACGAAAAGTGAAATATTTTCACGAAATATATAAATATATAACCTAATAAGTTCATCAAACAATTAATACGAGGATTTTTTGAGCCTATAAAATATTTCCTAGAAATATTAAATAATAGCATTTAAATATTTTGACGTTAGAACATGTGTAGTACAACTTTTAATACAACTACTGTTAGTACCTATAACTATACTTTTTAATCACTTATACAATAATCGATTCTGAAAATGCATAAAAAAATGGATTAATGCACCTCAATAACCACTGAAATCTTGGCTTGATTCCTTGTATTTCATTAAAGTATGTTCTTATACGTATTTGGTTGATCACATAATTAAACGATTCCTACCGCACCCTTGGGTTTTAAATGAATAATAAATGCAATTTATTTTTCAACTCATATAATTATGCAGCTAGCTAGTGCAGTATCATAGACTATGTACTGTACATACTACACCATAATATACTCAACCATAGTATAACCGTGTTAAAAAAAAAACCACATACATATACCACTGCCAGAGCAATTACATTTACAGTGGCCGTATATTTTATAGTTTAGTAAATTATAATTATTATATACATATGCAATCATCAAATAATGCCAATAGCGTAACGTATACCATATATTTTTTACAAATCAGATTGAAATATATTAATATAATAAGATTATTTATTCAAGCATATTACATATTAATATAGATACTATAGGACACTGGTTAAATGGATTTGTTGTATTACTGCTTCGTTCGAAAATGAAACTATTTTATTTTATATTATTACTGCATCGAATATTATACTTGCATATGATAACGTTGAACACAAATTACTTCTGTTCAAACATTGCATGTATGTTATACCGTCATAGACTAAAATATATACGTATGTATTATATTTTAATGGAAGTTATGAATATAGTAATAAAATGTTGTAGCATATAATATGAATACTCGTATTTAATAGTCAACTTTTTATTTCCATTTCAGAGTAAAAAAGAAAAGATATTATCAATCGTTTTAGAGTCTTTTCTGACGTTGTATTATTTAATTAGGTAACACTCTTCATAGCAAAATATATTGATTTATAAAATATATCCGTGTCCCACACGCATACCAGCATAACCTAACCAATTAAACAGGTTCGGGAACAGCCGTACAGGTCAGTATATTTATATCTGCAGAAGTATGATTAAATTAATATCATCTGTGGTGGTTAGAAAAAATTAATTTTTTCCAGTCGTGGAGGAGTAAGTTCGCCAGACAAATTATTCCCAATAGCAACAGGATCTTAAGTCTAAAAAAGCGGAATCGGATAATAATCATAAACAGAATGATGATTAATAACTGGGTCATAAGACTTGTAGTTTTTTCGTATTCGTTTTGTACAATCACAATAGTAGGAGAATAAAAAAACGAATACGCCTTATGCAACTAAAATGTATAATGAAAATAGAACTTTTATTGTTAAAATAGGAACACTATTGAAACGATGAAATTTGGATTATTTTCAGGTATTTTACGTATAGTCCTTCTGAAGCCTCGTTAAATTGCCGACTAGACGTCAAAGTTAGGAGAAAAATACGGCTGTCTGACAGACTAACAAGTTGACAGCAACAATAAAAAAGTTGTTTCGCTCAGGATGAACTGTCATTGTACCATCCATTAAATGGTCATCGTTAGTTCTGCACTCGTAAGTATTTGGTAGAATGCGGATAAGAGAAAATCGATGAAAATTTATAACTTTTAGAATCTAAAATTTAGATGAAATAAGTGATCATTATAACTTTTAGTAAAAACAAAAATACCATAAATTATAGTTTTATACTCTTATAACTACCGTACTGCGTTTGTATGTCTTTTTTGAATTGTACTTAAATACTTAAATACAGGAAATAATTAATAGTTGTAATACTAAAGCTATAAAATAAGCAGTTATAGTAAAAATATGTTAAATTAAATAAAAACTAGCTTGTATCTTTAAAACAATTTATTCAAAGATGATGGTCGTATATTTTCATATATCATATTATATAATACAATATTATCCAGGATAATAAATATTTAACATAAACGTTTAAAATTTGTACTTTGATTATATTCAATACATAGATGAAATGTCTTTAAAACGCTATTTTAAGTACTAAATATTCTATACAGTTTATGTGAAGATGGAATAGTTCGTGACAAAAAACTAGGTGGAAATATCAGGTTCAAAAATCGATCATAGACAAAGTTTTTGTTAGCTTTCCTCAATTATTCAGAAAACAGTCGAAAAATTAAAAAAATTACACTCTAAAGTACCAACTAGATACCAATTTCTATCAATTACTCTCGACAGTGATGATCATAGCACTTTTTCTGATCGAAATCATGTATACAGACACAAAAAAACCCACACACTGCGCCTACCACGGTAAAACCTAATAAGTATATATAAATATACATGATACACTGGTCGTTCCATTCAGAATCTAAAACATAGGCAAAACGATATTCTAAATACGTTGACAAATTCAAACCGTTATACAACAACATCACACAACACTCATCAGTGAAAACTATTATTCCTACCCACTGTGCACACTCATAACGTACCTACGTGTGATGCGCGGTGTACGTTTTATAAATTATTCATCGCACGCGTCTTTTACATAGGTCGAATGACTCAAAAACACATGTAATCGACCGATTCGAGTACGCGTATGCAAACATGTGGATTTCGAGGAAAAAAAAATTAAATATAAAATATGATGATCGCATTACGTTCGATGATTCCGAAACGATTGTACAACCGAATACCGTGTAAATGATAAATTATTATAATAGTATTATTATCTCTTACCGAAACAACGCCACGTGTTATTGCCAACCGGTTCGTACACCGTGCACGAATAATTATGAAAAACGCTCGTGAAAACTGTTTGAGAATATCGGGCGAGCGTATTATTATGTCATAAAGTTACAATACAATAATTTTTGTAATAGCCGTTACGGCAACTATACCGACAATTTCTGTATAATCCCATAATGAACACTTGACACCGAGATGACGGTCGGACCTTGAGGGTAATCGGATGGTTTTAAATAACTGTACCAGTCAGTTTTTTTTTTTTTGAATTTTCTTCTATTATTGTTCGTCATCTAGAATACGAGTCTCGTATAGACGCATGAAAAAAATGTTTAGACAGCAGCTACTTCATAATATATGTATAATATACATTGTATATACTTACCTACGTAAACTTACGTAATACGAATACCAGAAATAAATACTAGTGTACACTTTGAGGATAGCAGGTTCTGATTTCAGCACATCATTTTTTCGTTATACTCATCTTTAACAATAGTATAATAATTAATAAGTATAAGTATATCCATTGATGGGAAGTTAAAAACTAATAATTGGTTTATGGTTTAATTATTTATTAATTGATTTCCCGAATCATCACGATTTACGATTCTAATATTTAAATGAATTTATTAAGACTCTAAATTAATCCATCGTGACTCCCACGACAAACTATTTAAATACTAGTGATTGGTACAGCGATACTTCTAAGCGATTTTTTCTATGTTTAGTAAATACATAATAATTATATCAAAAATTCAACAATATAATCTATTAAACAAAAATATGACTAGATATATTTATATGTAATATACTCGGAATTTTTTCCTACAAAAGTAATTGATTTCTGACACTAAATTATTTAAAATCAATGGCACGGTAGAAAATTACGTGCATATAGAATTAATGTATCCAAATGAAAAACTTAAGTGATTTATTCAAAATATTATTGAATAGATTCATTAAAAGTTAATGTGTGCCATGTCTATTTTTAAGTGGTTATACATTATGCAGTTATTAATTGTTATATTATTAAAAATTAAAAAAATAATGATAATAATAACCTTCATAAAGTATAATACCTATTATGCCGTTAATTGTGTAGTTTTTCAATGTCAGCAATTTCAAAAGTATCTATACAATATTTAATATAAGTTCAGTGTTTATAATATTGTTTACCTATTATTTTTGCAACAAATTTTCTCGGTTACCACACATACACACATTAAGTATGAGTACATATTATAATTAAAGCATTTCAACGCAACCCCGAATCATTGAAGATAATATGTGTATCGCGTATATAATGTGATTACCTACACCGTATTATACAGAGTGTTATGAGTATATAGAAAACGACGATGATCCAAAAAGTATAGTGGTGTGAACTCACAGACATCGTACACCCGACGGGTATTGCGAAAATTACTTTAGCCTGATGAGAAGAAAACTATAAACCACAGGACGCTGCAATATAGGATCAGCTTAATTCTTTGCGGTTTCGATTACTATTCTCGGGTTACTTTTTTTTGCCATTGTGAGCATCTATTTAAAACCTTCCACTAGTTGATCAAAACTCATCGAAACCGTTACGTTACTACTACACAACACACACACACACACACACACACGTGATAAATAGTTGAAAAATTATCGGTAGGTACGAGGTACTTGCGGAAAAGAAAAATATTTCGTTGTTGTTTTATATGTTCGTAAAATTGAAATTTTCAAATGTAAATATATTTTTGGTCTAACCATATATGATCCAGTAACATCAAGACACATAATAAAAATAAAAATACCTCATAATATGGCCATGTAAACATAATGTTACATCGGGACTAGTATACAAAAAGGAATCGATTTGTGGTAGTACACGCGTGTATCAAATAACGAGAAATTCAATTGCCTGACTAAATTTGTCTGAATACGCATTAAGAGTTCCGTATTAATCTTTTCTTGCTGTAATTATTCTAATAAAAGGCAAATTAAATTAAAAAAAAAAAAAAAAATCTTTACGCAGTTATCGTTGGTCACTACAAAGTTATAATAAACCATTCAGCCTGTTCAACATCTTTATTGTTAACACGACGCTTATAATAATAATATTATTGTGTCCGTTAGTCGACCGCCAAATAGCATTTTACTCATTTTGTTATAAAATTAATATAATTTACGGACACATCATTATCCTTTGCACAATGTGCTGCAAAAGTCAGGAAGAACTCATCATGGTACAACAATGATCGATCAATCATAGTTATGATTTTATAACCGCTGTAATTACTTATAGTTAATTGCTGAATAATTATTATTCGTGAGAAAAATGCATCAAATTTGAATTTTTTGAGAGTCATTAAATTCTATTATAATATACTTATAATTTTATTTGGTTTTTTTATTTCCTATACCGCCTACCATGTATTAAGATAATAAAATTCAACATGCATAATATTTCCTTATGATAATCACACCATATAACTCTCAATGCTAAAACCGTTTTAATCATTATTTTCTTCACCAAAAAAAATCATGATCTATATTTTAAAATTTTTAACATCACAACGTCTGATAATAAATAATCAATTCAAATCGCATCGATAGAAAAAGTTGGTTGTACTCTTATAAATACGGTTAAATTGTATAGATTATTAAACGAAACTTTTAAAAGAATCGCTTGCGAAAAAAATAAATTAAATATTTCACAGTTAAAACTATTTAAATTTTTATTGTTAAAATTTGCAAATTTTTTCCATGAAAAATTCGCATTTTAAAAGTGATGTACACAGCAGCAAATGCTGACCACAATCGTTTCTAAATAAAAATGAAATATCCATGTATCTCCTCGTGTAGTAACTGCAGATAACATATGTATTGTGTTCACTAAGAGTGTATAAACGTATACTGTATTTCTAGGATTTTCTACTGATCACATAATATCTTATATTATTTCAGAGCTGTTTCCAAACTTTTTTCATTCAAGGCTGCCAAAAAATGAAAAAATGTATCGCCCTTCTCTTGAATAAATAAAATAAAACACAATTATTTACATTACGTTACAATAATTACAGATTCATCATTAATTATTATTATTTAAATATTTTTATATAATATTATTATATACATGTATGTATGCAACTTTTACTCCGTGCTTCCCAAGGGAACAGACTGTTATGTATCATATAATACATAATATGTAAGTATATTATACATCTTATTGTATACACGCGTGTAGAGACTTCCACCGATGAGGTGTCGACAACGGCAATCCAGCTGAACATAATTATTGTTACCACCGAAAATCATCAAATACATATTATTTTCCATTCCGATTTTCGAGATTGTCACGAAATTCGTGCCGACGCACACAATATCATCCGTCGGCTGCAAAATAATCGAATCGGCCGTGCGCTTTTAGTACCATTTCGCATTACGGGTATATGATGCGGTATGGGCGAACGGGTGGCGGGCACATGTTGCAAAAAATAAAAAATAAAAAAAAAATAGAAATAATGAAAGCGAAAGCATAATAATATTTCGTTCCCGGTGCAGACGTTGTAGACCTCCCAAACATCTATTATTTTGTATATATATATATATATATATATATTTAATATAATATGCCAAGACCATATTAAAATAATAACAATTTATTATTATTAATGCGGTATTAACAATTCGATCCCGGAGGCATATGATGTTACACACTACATTATAATAATATAATTTGTGTGTGCATCGAATGCGCATAATTCGTGGATACATATTTATTACTATATAATCCGTCGCGATGAAGTCACCAGCTCGACGTGTATTATGCAGCGATGCAGGCGCCTTCCTTCCTCCGTACCAGATAATATAGCGTGCATACGTAGTTATATATAGTGTATTTACATTTTACATATACTTGCTGCAATTTAATGGTTATACGCGCCCGTAAGATTATGCCCACATCAGTTTACAGAAATGACTATAGCGTCGTACGACCGGCTAATTTATGTGTTATTAATATAATTTGTACGTACAAATTTGTAAAAAATAGAAATAAATTACGTTCGGTGCATGTCTACCTATGTAGGTACATACCGCCAGTAAACCTACGATACCGGGCCGCCGCAGTGGGATGATGCGCATGGCCAGGTCTGGCTCTCAGCACGGTGATATAATAATATAGGCAAAGTATATTTATAATTTCTCCCCCTCCACTCCGATTGCATCACACAAACTTTGGTCGGAAGACAAAAAAAAAAAAAAAAAACTATAAGAAAATGTATACATAAGTAGTATAAATATTATAATAATAAGAAATTATAATATACGAGCCGTGGGGGGATTGTATTTATCTATAAACTTTGTTCCCCCCCCCCCGTACGCATGTGTGTGTAAAACGTAAATAAATATTAGTTTAACAGAATTGAGAATTCCAATTTAAATCTAATGGGTCGTTTGAAAACACTAATAATTATACTTTAATATAAGTGTTCGCGTATAACATGTACATTCGATCGTTTTCGTCTGTTCTTTAATATTAATATATATACAGGCGTACTCGTCGTCAGCTAATATCTAATCGTCGAATGTTATGTTTTATAAAATAGTAAAATATATTCACATACCTAAACATAATATATTCTTCCGCCAAGTGCAATAAATTATTATATCCGCTCCTGATAACGTCTGTTTTTATTCAGATAATAATAATGGTACAGGTATATGGTACGACTACTTGCGTTATAATCCAAATGGGTTTGCCTAATGTACTCTAAACAATACGATAACCAATTAAAAATATGTCTTGAGACTACGAAATTAGTTTGCCGTATACCTTGGTCAGACCGGTTGCCGGGTTTCCATCCTCGTGAACTCAGGTTCAAACCTACATAGTATATATTCATTATTTATATACTCACACTATATTCATTATATTATATAATAAATTACATCTTCAAAATAGAATTGTTCTATGAAAATCGATTCATAGTATAGTATAATTTATACTATATAATATTATGTATACGGGTTATAAAAACATTGATTTTTAAGTAAAATATGTGATTATAATATTGTTAAACAAATCGGAAATATCACTTTATTTTCGTATATTATTATATTCAGATGCTAGTTGTTAATAGAATACTTGGATGGACGATTTGAATATCTTCATGCAATCGTGATACAATTATAGTCCATTATTATATTCTACTAATGAAGAAAAAAATATTATTCATTTAAAGGTAAGATGCTTTAAAATGTTGTTCAACAGGAATATGCAATGAAAAATGTGTTACTTATAATCATTTTTCTAGTGAAGTTTCATAACTTTATAATGTATAATTTGTTCAATTTGTTTTTCTTTTGAATATGTAGTTTCGAAATATTATATTTGGTCATGGTGGTTACATATAAGTGATTCGTTTTATTGTGCATTTTAGGGTTCTATTAAACACATGATTATATATAATATTATATCTGCACTGAAATTTTATGATTCGTCGTAACTTATGTTTTATTGATGCATCGTGTGTATGTGCAGTAAAACATTCTATTATATTTCATACTACCTACACTTGCTTAATAACTAATATTTGACTTGTTACGAGACGTGAAATGAAACTATTATACATTGCTTCAAATGTATATATGATGATAGATTAAATAACTTCTAACGAAAACGATCGAACAAATCGTTATATTAATATTCTTAATTAAGTTATAAAATATTATAAGCTATAAGTTTTCGCAAAAGTTGACGAAACACTGATAAAAAAATAAATTGTTCAAATATGTAATTATATACATAAATAGTATATACCTACGCATATAGTTAATAACATAATATTGCCGTTAATCGTTTAATGCTGTGTAGCATCGAGCATCCTATCAATCTTAATAATTGTTTATACTTAATAATACATAATGGTCGTAATGATTATAAAACCGTACAACTATAATTATACACTAGAACTTTCATAAAAGCCCATAATATATATCACGACTTTTTATTATTGACTTTTTTATTATTATTAATACGTGCGTATGCATTACATCAATCTATTACATTTTCAGTTAATGATGCCGATGAAAAAAATTCGAATGTTTTATTAAAAATACTACACAAATATTTAACCATGCAAATGTAAAATATAAAATATGTTAGGCAGTCTATAAATATATGATTTAGGTTAGTACATATTATATTTGTACGAAAAAATATTAAATGTAATGTAATATACTGCTGCTCGAAAGATCAAATTTAAATATTTCGTAATTATATAATAGGTACATATATAATTAATATATTCGTAGTATTCTCTGGATCTTCAGCTAATATTGTTTTTGGTGGACAGAGTATTACAATAATAAGACACGAGACCTATTTGTTATTTATGATGTTTTTAAGAAGTTGAATGTTTATCACATAATAATATGATGATGATGTATTATATTATATATGTATAATATTATAGCATATTATATACGAAAAAACATAATTATTCTGAATTTAAAACGTGTTCGTTTTCACTCAGACGTTTGGCAATGCGACAGCAGTGGGTGGGCTAATAGTTATCAACACTATTTACATATTTTGTAGTGCCATTAGGTCAGGTGTGTTTGATAATATTATATTAAGTATACCTGTGTGGCTGTGTACTACGGTCCATCACTTAATGAAATAGCAAATATATGATACAATAATTATTCAAATTCAGCCGCCATAGTAATAATGTATAATAATTATACCTAAAACTGAAGACACCTGCCATAACAGAGTGTGCAATTAGATTTAAATGTGTATTATATAAAACATGTAATTGTGCACAATATAAATTGTATATTAAGAAGAAAAAAAACCTTTTAAAATAATACTGTTCGGTCCGTTTGCAACATTCGTAGTATTGGGCTTCTGCATTATGGAATGACGTTCACATCATTCTCGATGACCTGCCCCGCGGCGTACGACCTGCCATGCCGTTTACCATTAATAACACTACATTCGATTCGTTGTTCGATCGATTTCTTCTGCTGTTTTCCGACGGCAGTTTTTAGGTCAGTATTTTAAAAATAAAATTATTTAGGATCATTACATAACGCCCGCCCCCCCTCCCCACGCACACCGTTTATAACTGCCAGAATACGTGCGACAATCACGCGTTCTTCTGTAACAATTGGTTATTTGAGTTTTCAAGTTCAAATATTGGAAAGCAATTCGATAACATTAATTATAACGTCACCGTGGTTGTTCTCACGATGCTGATCAAATCAACATATTAAATAAAAATCCGTAAAAATATAAATCGTTATAATATTATATAGCCGCGTGCAGGTTTAATGTTTTTGAATAATGATTTCGGCTCCAGTTAAATAATAATAATGTATTACAATACAATGATACAACAACATATTTTTGTCATCATGTGTGTCCCGTTTCGCGTTGCTGTCCAAAGTAACTCGTATAATATGTACATTGTAACATAAGAGTACATTTTTTTTTTTTTTATTGACAAAACAAATTAGTTCGAGATGTTTCAAGTTTACTCTTGCGCGTGTATTATAATATGATAATTTTTTCGGACATTTACCCTCAATGCGCGTGAGTAGAAAGGCTTACGATTTTAAGCGTGTATACAGAAAAACCTGAGCGACATGCGCTAAACCTGTACAGGAAGAATATACGGAGGAAAAAAAATTATGTCATTGCGTAATATCACGTTATTGTGTACATCGAAGATGGACCTATTCAATTACTTGTGCAATGACAAAACGCGTATTGTATTGAAAACTCGTTATTATAATACTATACGGTAACGCGAATAACATATACGCACGATCGATAAGATTATTTTTGACTCATTCGGTGTCTGGCGACGAAAAAAATAATACACGTACTCGTACATACATAATATTATATGGTGTACGGGAATATTAATTTATGTAAGAATACGAATTTACGCGAATGCGAGTGATGTAAAATTCTGATGGTCCTGGAGTATGCTTCACGTGCACTGAATAAAGTAAAATATTTCCACGTAACAATTCGAGTTCGATTAGTTTTATAACTTTCGGTTTACGCATCGAAGTCGCGAAACGTAGAATATATAACATACATCACCTGTGTGTTTAACATTATTGTTACATATATATATATATATAGTATATGATATAAATATAATACATTATTATATGCACCTACAAATGTTTTACAACGTAGCATAGTGGGTATTTTATATACATTATATTGTTAATCGTTTACAAACTATCATTAAAATCGATATTGTCCCTGCGGCAAACAGTCGTATTCATTACGAGCACGAATGAAGTTCAATACAATATAACGCTGCGCACGCAATAATAATATATTTTCGCGTCGACTATATTGCTTTTACGCGGAGACTTTAACGGGTGTCTGGTTCGAAACAAATTTCTGCTCAAGCGCGTACCACTATGGAAACGTACTATATAATATAATATACAACAGTATAGTCGTCATCAGCACGAGTGCCACGATATTATGCAACAAAAGTGCACGAAATAATAAAATAAGTAATGAGATATAACTACAAAGAAAGCGAGAAAATAATTGATCTTTTTTTTGTAAATATCATCAGGTATAATGAACTTTTAATCCGCAGTTGAATTCGTATTATTAGAAAAATCATTATATCGTTAAAAACATTATGCCGATCATATACATTCTTGACAAATAAATATCAAAAGTATTGAAACGTCAACTTGAAAATAATAATAGATAACACAATACATATATAAATATAAGTATACAATAACAGATTTTTAATTCTGGAAACGCTTATTGTTGGTGAAATTATGAAATAAAACCGAGATCCAAATAAAATTTAAAAACGATGAAAACTGAAGCTATAACATTATAATATGTATAATAAATATTAATAACATAGATCATATAATTATATTGCAGTTTGACATAATAACTTTTTGACAGATAAAAAAATGTTAAATATATCACAGACACGTATATACATATTGTGTGTGAAAATATAACCCAGTTTATAATAATTGTAAAATAAATTATATGTTCGTATCACTCTTTGCCACAATACAATTTTGTAACGCAATAAATTCATGAATAACCGAGTCAGAATTTAGTCATAGTATCGCACAAATCATAGGTACATTCCTTTGATATGCGTAAAAGAAATTAAAGCTAATTGGTAGTATTGACCTATACAACGGTATAGCTAGGTACTATAATACCTACTATAAATCATTATTATAAGCAGCGCGAACGTTCACCGTATATTATATATATCATGATGAGTATAAGCACGACAAAAATAAATCCATTTTGGTATTATTGCGCGTGCAGTTTAAAATGAGTCTTGGGTCGTATACTGCTCCAAGTGTTCAATGTTTAATACTTAAAATGTAAATCTTTAATCTATGTAATGATCGATGTAAAAATAAATTTCACCTGTTAAACACACTGTAAGCTTTTTATTGCGTTTACATCATATATTATATAACAATTTTGCAAAAAAAAAAATCATAAAATAAATGTATAACTATAACAATAGAGTATAGTATACTGTTTATTGATCTGGTCGATTTATAAACTTATCATAAATTAAAACGCGCGATATTCTAATGTCACCATAATTTATTAATAATTACAAAAGCGTTTACATTCGCTCCGAGTAGGTAAAATATATGGAAATGTACATCGATGATGCTGCGATAAATAATCACTACACCGAATATATATATATATATGCATTTCGATATGTTTTCTACTGTGAGAAACTGTGCGGTTTTTTTCTAATATTTGACGAAAACGTGGTACGGAGTGATTTGTTTTATAATAACGATTAATGCGTTCGCAGGAACAGCACGTGTAAACGCCTATTATAGTACACTAGTATAGATACGCGCTGTGTATATAAATATGGTTAAGCAAGCGCATTAAATACATAGTGCAGGTAACACGTATATACGTATATAATACATATAATAATATGCACGCACGGCGTCTCCGACTAATTGCGTTTATGTAAACACCATAACTATATAGAGGTTAGGTATATACGTTTACGGTCTGTAAACGTCCACACAACTCACAATAGTGTTTGCACGCGCGCGCGCGTGTGTGTGTACGTGTGTACTGCGTGTGATTGTGTATAGGTACTATGATGTATAAATACATATATAAATGTATATATGTATGTGTGTGTGTGCATATGTAGTACTTACATTATAATATTATTATGTACGCGTATTTCTATCGTCACTTACTGACGCTCAACGATCCCGTGGACATCAAAAAAATATCGAAAAAGTCCTACAAATAATAATATAATATAATCGTGTAACTGTGGCCTCATTGAAGAGTGATAAAACGATTTAACCCTAATATGGTCGTGGATTTGTGATTTTGGATGCGGTTTACTAAAAAAAAATAAAAACCGGTCGCTAGATAATTTTATTTTTATATTATTATAGTACGGATAAATCACCGAACGCATTATCCGTATTATACAACATGTGTGCACTCATTTTTTTTTTCAGGCCGTAGAAAGAATCATTTATTTAAAGCTATTAGTTACATAGTTAGTTACATAAATGATTAACGTACCTCCTATAAGCTTATGCAGCGTGTGTTGGAGATAGGGAGCTATGAGTACTGTTAATTATAATAATTAAGATCCCAATATGAATATAATTTAAAGTTAAAATGAAATACTACAAAATTTAACAAATTTTAAAAAAAATATAAATTTAATATTACAAAAAATATTCATATAAGAAAATGTATTATTTAATATCTAACTTTAATTACAAATATTAAAATATTTATATACCAAGCATTTAATATTAGTGATTTTTGCCCTGAGTACAATTTTCTTAAATTCAAAAGGTATAATTGAACTTTATTAATTTAATAATTTTGAATTGAACCCAAATAATTTATAAAACATTGACCAAAAGATTTATTCGCATATTTGACCGTTAAATCATTTCTAATTGATCAACTCATCCACTCAAAACTAATGTTTCCGGACCTGTCTTGATTTTCCAACTGCTAAACCATCTTAATACATAATAATTTATACAGCGATCGAGCCTCGTCAACATAATATTAATATGCTTAATATTTTAATTAACATGGGGGGTTTACAGTCACGTACGGATATCATAATACAATAATTATTGTGTCTTATCAGGGTAAAGGTTCTTACATTTTTTTGTTCTCGTAGCTCTCTTAAGATATTGAAAAAAACCCATGACACCATGAAAAAAAACCGGAATTTCAGTATTTTAAAACACGAACCATATAAATAAAAACGATGTATACATGATTTTAAGTCTTTTATTTTTTTCTTTATGACTTTATGAAGCCATGTCTTTATAAATATTATCAACATCAGAAGTCACTATTCTTTTACAAGAGAGCTACGTTAAAAGCGTTACGGTATTGGCCATCTATACTTATTAGTTATTTATTTGTATTGTTAAATTAGCATGTATTTATGTGAAAACAAAATTGTTTCATTTCATAGAATATAAGTTTAAAAAAAAGAGATGTATAAGTTGTTTATAACGAGATTATTAATTGTCATAACGATATCAACCTATATTCTTCTTTTGTTTGATCATTCGATGAAGGTCGTCACTTCGTCAGACTGATTATCCCTGATCTACACTATACATATTATAAACTCTAATTTACTTTCGGACTGTACACGGTCCAAACAATATATTGTTTTATTATATTATGTACAATCTACTATCTACATAAATGTAACAATTTAACATAAAATATTATACATTTGATTATTTAGATTGAATTCCGATGTATCCGCAGAGCCCTTAGATTACTAAAGCCCCAGGAGGCTAGAACTTCTTGGAGCTTTCCAGTTTTATAACTGCACTGATCCGGGTTATGCTTAGGTCTACAGGAACCAGAATACACGTGCCACATAAGTGATGTTGGCAACCATATTGCTGCTATTACTGCTTTACCACAGGTATTCACAATGCCGGGCATGTACAGTTCGAAAAAATAAAAATTGTCTTTATACGCGATCGACTTCATGCACGAAAAAAAACCCATACCAAAATCAATATAATGTTAAGAAATATACGTCTCACCGGTGTGATATTCTCACGAGTGAAATAACGAACCTGCAAATTCCTTATTTTTTTTCTGAATGCTACAAGTAAACGAAATGGTATTACTATTTAACACATCCCGTGTAGACTACACTTATCACAAAAGTACAAAGAACATCTGTGACTACGATCGCTATTAAAATAATATAAAAACGGTGGTTGGATGAACCAATAAATATCATAATCCATATCGATATTTATTTTGCGTCAATCGATGGTATATTTTATAAGAAAAAGTTTCGAAATATAAATACTGTATTATATGACCCCTGAATTGGTTTAAACTGTAACGGTAAGTGTTGAAACTGTACAACGGTTATGGAATTAATCATTATAGTTATGATTTCGAATCAACAACGTCACGCGAATTTTTAATTTAAAGTTTTGTAGATAACATTTTTTTTTTTTTTTAATAAGAATAAAACCATTTTAAAAAAGAAACAAAATCTATTTCAACATACAAAACCGATCGTCCTTCACACGGTGATAATAATATTATAATATTAAGTTTGATGCGCAATGGGATTCGAACGAATGTGAATATTTCTCAAGCGAGCTATAGATGATGTTCGGTCCTAATAATACAATTATTGTTCCTTCGCACTTTTGACAATCTTCTGGCTGTACGCGTTCACAACGGCATGTTGCTCTCGATTCAATCGATTTCGACTACAGGTAAAACTTCATATTGTTTTCAAAGTAAAATCTGATGCCGAAAAATTCAGAAAAGAATCGAAAACAAAATAACTCGTGCCGGCGCTGCGGCTTTTCGGATGGAAACGCTCGCGACGATGTGCCACGCGTGTACTGAACGTAATATTATAATATTATATTATTGTCGTTTCGACGACGTCGCACGAAATTACAACTGTACGGTGTATACGCGCGCATATAATACTATATTCGATAATAATAATAATAATAATAATAATAATAATAATAATAATAATAATAATAATAATAAAGTAGACGGTCTGGCGTGTACGAAAACGACGGCGGTAAAGTCGTCTTTGCCTCGCACCGGTCACTCGCCATCCGTCACCGTGTACGATGTACGCGAGATATAGTTGCGCAATACTTAGCGCGCGGCCCACGCTCGGGTTATGATATTTTTTCTTCTTCTTCTTCTTCTTCTTCTGCTTCTTCTTCCTTAAGGTCACCGGGGCTCCCCTCCTCCTCTTGCTGTGTTCACACGCTCCTCGGCCACGACTGTACGCTTCAGGTTATCACATATGCACGCGTAAAATCCGACACCATCCCGTACCGCGACCTCCTGCCGCCATCATCGAAATGAATTCGAAGGGGAAAGATATCGCGGCGGCGGCGGTCTCTTTCGTCTTTCCCCTTTTTTTTTTTATTTTATTTTTTTAATTTTTTTTTTTCGTATTGCGATCCTTCTTCACTTCTCTCGCTTGCTCGTCTGCGCGTTCAGCGCCTTCTCTCTCTCTCTCTCTCTCTCTCTCTCTCTCTTCCCTCCATTCTCCCCGTCTGTCCATCGCGCACACTCGTCCGGACGCACAATACGCGCGCGTTTTCGATCTAGTGCGATACCATCTATCCGGTCACATCGCGCGCCGGGGTGGGGAATTTGAGTATTTATTAGTTAACCGACGACCAGTAGACAATTGTGTGTGCTCTCAAGTCCATCTAACAACAAGTCTCAAGACAGCAACAGCAGCAACCGAAAAAACCAAACTCAAAAATCACAATGGTCCACTCCGTAAGTTTTACTCACTGATCATAATATTATATTATATTAATATTTTACCCGAGTATACATATTACATACACCTATATGTATACATTTTATAAAACTCGAATACTACAAGACGCGGTAGACTTTAAAAAAAAACTTCGCGGATTCTGCGAAATATAAAAACAACATTTCGGACGCAGCCGCAACAGAGTATCTGTTCGATCGCACAAGTTCGGCGCATCTCCTCTCATCATAGTACTATCATATACCTACTCGTATAAAACACAATTATTTTTATAATACAAGACGTTTTTCGCGTATTACTTATATTATTGCCGTGATGTTCGCACTTGACCATTTGCGATTTTCTCTCTTTAACGGTTTTCGCTTGTCGTACCTATTCGAAACTCACATTGTCGTGTCGTGTCGTAAAAGTTGCGTGTGTGCGTGTGTGTGTACGCGTGTTGTGCTCGAACAAGATGAGCTTCGAAAACAAAAATAATAAAAACACACGCAAATAATACCGTGACAAAGCGTTTTCACGGTTCGCGCTGCATCTGATAATTATGATAATAGTAATAATAACAATAATATAATGATAATATAACTATAATCGAGTCGCGCGCACGATCGCAACAGTATGGAAAAGCTTTTTAAATCGCGTAACGCACTTGAACGAGTCCGTCGCGTAATAATAATTATCGAGTAATACCTACACGTAGTAAACACACGTTTTATATTTTCCTCGACTGTTAGTGTATTAATATTATTTTATTATACCGTATACCTATACCGTAATCGCTATACAACGTACGCATGAATTTCCCCCCAGAGCGCTTTCGCGACTCTGTTAAAACCGTCCGCACGACTTGCGACACGCGTGTATGAGATGTTAAAATATCGAAAACCCTATTGTCTAGCAACACGACACAAAATATTGTCTTTGGCAACATCATAAAAAAATATTTTATAATTATAATATGTGCCGATGTCGTTAAGTATAACTGTTGATTTGGTTTAACTTTAGCAACTATTTGGAAAACTTTAACTTAAATGCATAACATCATTATAACCTCTCATGATGATGTTGCGGACGAGATTCGGTAGATTCCATAACCGGAATTACGTGTTCGCTCCGTTCGAACGTATATTTCAATGTCCAATCGTCTATACACACATATATATTTCACGGACAACTCGCGAATCGTATTTTCCTTCACCTTAACGCACTAGGATTCACGACCGTGTACTATATAATAGAATATTATGAAAATGTCACGTACACGATAATGTGAAAACTATACTATAAAAATATGCTCAATAATACTCATACTGGACCCTTTTTATCCGGTTTACAGACAGCTTTATTGGTCTTGGCTTCGGCCTGCGCCGTCTTCGGAGCCCCACAAGGTGCCTACTACGCCCCGTCTGCCGTCAGCACGACCCCCATCCCGATCATCGCCCAGTCACAAGAACTCAATCTCGACGGATCTTATCAGTACAGGTGAGCGCATTGTTTTACCCGCACAATACAAAATACAAATACATAATACCATCTATTAAGCTGATGCAATAGCACTGCAACAATCGCGTTGCTTATATCTCATCATCTATTATATCGTTACACATTATTATTATTGTATTATACGCGCCATTGTTTCGTTATTGTTTGTGTAGCTACCAGACCGGAAACGGAATCTCTGCCGGAGAATCTGGATACCTGAAGAACCCGGGCACCGAAGCCGAGGGACAAGTGGCTCAAGGATACTACTTGTACACCGGCCCTGACGGCGTTGTCTACCAAGTGGAATACTTCGCCGATGCCGAGAACGGTTTCGTCGCCAAGGGAGCGCATTTGCCCACACCACCACCACTCCCAGAGGCGTTGGTCCGCGCCAACGAATTGGCCTACAAGAACGCCGCCGCCGACGCCGGACAATACGACGAGAGAGGTTTCCCGATCGTCGGCGCCAAACGATACTAGACACGAGCTGAGCAACAATATTCGCAATCCACATACGCATAAGATATCAAAACATAATAATCAACAACAACTTGCAGCCGGACCGCACGTACGCGATTCGGTAAAACCAAAACATCGTCTTCCTCCTATTCTTCCCTATATTATGTTTACCCACTGCCCTTCTTTCTTCTCCCTTTCCCTGTGAAATATATATAAAAAAAAATTATAAAAAAAACACCCAACAAACAATAACGAGAGAAAAAAAAACTCAACAATTCGATTCGACGCGGCGGCGATACTACCGTCCCTGAGAGATCGAACCGGATTGTTATCTTTTTTTTTCCTTTCCACATTTTTGTACACTTGTAATGTCTTTCCCGACGAATGCTGCCACATGTATATACGGGGACGTCTCTCATAGTTGACGTTTCTGTCGTCGCTTCTTTATAATATAATGATATGTATGTGTGTACGCGTGCACGTACTATAGAATTATATTATATTTGATAATATAATATCTTACGCGTGCACGTGTCCAGTCGAACATACTATTATTATTTGTTTACCATGTGTGTAATATGTATGTCATTACGTAGAGTTTAAGTTTAAAAATAAAAACAATAATATTGTAAAACAACATGTGTCAATAGTATATTTTCTTCTTCTTCTTCTCTTGTCCATCATATATAATACGCGCAAGCGCCTATAAATTACAACGTCGTCACATAGTGCTATCATTATTGTATATTATTATGATGTACGTGTGGCAGTGTATGGCCACCGAAGACATTTCAAAAAAATGTGCTAAGACTACACTACTACTATTATAATATACACGTAAGACGTAACGTGCAAAAAAAGAAATAAAAATTACCTAAAAAAAAAAATAATAATCCATCAGTACTCTCTACTCCATCACAAGCCTGGCTTAAAGGAGTAGATATATTTCTTTATATATTATGTAAAGAAAAAATTAAATTAAAAAAAATAAAGTATAACAAACACTATCTGCCAATGACAGATTTTGCAGCGTCTTCATCTAACTATATTACAACACTATGTTATTATGCATAATCCTTGACGATGCTCATCCGAGATTCTCTATACATTTTTATATCCGAAACCAGAAAAACCGGGTGATTCACAACCGCAGACTTATTTAATATAATAATAGTAATAATAATAACATATAGTATTATATACTGTTCAATGAATTCGTAATACGAATCGTTTATCTTATGGGTATCATCCAAGCCATAATGTATATAATATGCATATTGCGTGTATTTATAATTGACACATTTTTCAAGAGGCGCAAAACTGGTTTTCATGTGTTGTACTGGAAATGTTACAAAAATATAAAAAAAAAAACTAATCGAATAGCACGCGCATTTAATAGCAAAATTTCACAATAAGTTACATCAGCTGAAAAAAATAAACTAAAACATAAACGAGGATGGTACATATAATGACGAAAATACCGATTTCACTTGAAGTTTGCCTTGGACACAGCATATTTTTATGGTTACAATAAAATATTGCTAAAACGAAGAATCCAATAAGTTTATTTTTAACAATTTTAACCTATTACAATTTTACCGCATCTTCAAGGATTAACGACTTAAACGTGGTCACGGAAAACAGTTTTAAACTACGTATAATTTTATGCCTGTGTTCGATTTGAGCATCATATTATTATAATACCAGTTATATAATACTCATAACTACTACAACAGACGTTTAAAAATTAATCATAAAACTCCAATAAAATATGGAGGTATCGCCTTAAAACGAATATTGAAAATGAAAAACTGCAAGTAATCGAATGTGGAATTATTACACACATTATCACGTCTCTCAGAAATAACGTTCCGATTAAATTATTATGTTATAGTATTGCAAATATTTTGTGATATTTCAAGTTAAAATAATGCAATAATCTTGGAATAATAATAATAATTTAATAATTAATAACCATTTAAACGTGGTTGTATAATATGCCAATATATGTTGTAACACGTGTATTTTACATAAATCACACCTGGCCACCAGCCAACTAATGCAGATGATTTAATGTTATTATATCATGAATGTTCAGTGTTCACATATAAGAGGTTAATATATTATATATAAATTTTTTTTTTTATTATTAAAAATATGATAATATTATAACAACACTTATTGCATATCTACATTAAATTTGCCTATCCAAAACGCCCTGTAAAGTTCATATGGAGTAATAAAATAATATTATGAATTTATGACATTAAAAACCGTCAAAGTTTTCCAACATAATTCGTTTCATATACAAAAAAGAATTAAAAAATAAAACTTTTATTTTGCATTTTTAGAACTTTTTTTATTTTTAGATTATTTTTTGACATTTTAAGTGCACTTTTAGGTGTTTAAGGCATTTTTTTTTATATTTACATACTTCATAACGTAATCAGAAAATTTGATATGATTTATTTTAGTTTCTTCCTAAAAGTCGGAGCAGATCACAATAAAATTTTTTAACACATTAAGTCGTATTTTTTTATGACATTTTTCTTATTTTTATGGCATTAAAGTCCGTTTCCTAAATATAATCTATAGCATTTTGTATCGAAAACCATTAAAATTTAATATGCGTGCAAAATGTTAAACGTATAAAATATAATGAAACATATTTCTATAAAAGTATGGAAGCTATTGGACAACTTAAAAAAATATACAAAATCATATACATCTTAATCCTGATTATTATTATAATTTTTTTGCACTAAATATGATTTCGTACTTCTAATAGTAGGTACTAAGGTCTCGTTGGTCGTAGAAACAGGATTGGATACCTAACTAAAGAGATTAGTAATAATTGTAATAGTTTTTGGTATCTAAATTTTTTCAATAAAACAATTTTTTTTTAAGAATAAAATTTTTATAAATTTTAAGTACAAATGAAATTGCTATAAAAAAAAAAAATAAATAATCGAAAATAATGTTCCAACAATGTGTCGTAGAACATCTCAAATTTATTTATGCGGTACCGAAAACGAGGTCTGAGTTACTAGGTATTGTTGGAAGTACGAAAGCATAATATTGTGTATTTTTACAGCGGATTTACTTATTGTTAATGTAACGGCCTCATATTTTTTTTGATTTCAACTCTATTATCGGATCGGATCGATTACCGGACCGGCGAATGCTGCGCGTATAATATGCGGTAGACGTTCTTTGGTCACTTGTACATATTATAACAGTACGTATAATATATTATTATAATAAGTATAATAACTTATACACGATAATAAAGTCGAAACGGAGTCCCGACGTGTCACAGTTCGGCCAAATACGCGGCGTGTACTTTTCTCGCCGATTCCCGCGTGTTCCAGTATTAAAATTATAATGGGTTTTTTTTGTGTTTTTTTTTTTTTTTTATCTTTTTTCCTTCCTACCGGCCAAGGCTGCCAACAGGTCTGCGCCAAGCTTACCTATACAGGTATCAGGCATGCATAATATATTATTATTATTATTATAAGCACACACACACACATGATGTTAGATTATATTAGACGGTCGTTATAGGGCGCTGAGAGTGTGCGTGGATTCCACACACTGTTATAATATACATTCGATGTCGCCGTATTTATTCGGACACAGCAGAAGAGCAGCAGCAGCCACGGCGGGAAACCGGTTGCATCCTATCTTGTAGGTAGTTATTTGACCAGCACTGCGTGTGGAATAAAATAAAATGTAATAAGAAGAAAAAAAAACGCGATATTAATAATATAATATGTACTGGTCCAAGACAATAAAAACGGCAATCAATTAACGTATATTCAATACGTGCCCGTGCGTCTACCGCAGCGGTTCCCAAACCTATAATATAATAACACGGCTCTATACTGTCGCACCCTTGGAAAACGGTTTGCTTCTGTGGAATCCCAATAATACGCGTGCCCCTGGTCCAACGTTTATCCTATTTTAAGGTAACTGTTATAGCACACACACACACACACACACACACACACACACACACTTTTCAGTAATATTCTGTAAGTTGATTGGAATGTCTGAAGCCCATGGAATATGCACGTGTCATTTTCTTCTCCGTACGAGATATTATGTCGTGTTTTCTGCCATTGCACATAATATAGTGATAGGTCGAATTTAAAATAAAGGAAAACGTCCCTTCCTCCAAAATACAGAACCCATATTTCTTTATATAGTTACACAAATCTTGCGCTGCAACCCTTATAGGTATACTTGTATACGCACTTTGGGAACCGCTGCACAGAGGTCTACCGTCTATACACCAGCCGTGCAATCTTATGGTTTCGAGTACTTGTATATAAACTAATGGCAGTTGAATATTTTTATTTTTTTCACCTACGTATAATTATCTGGTGCGTGTACCTATAAGTAGTGTTTGGTCTGATGCAACAAAAAGCCATCAACTGCAGCAGTATTTAACAATAACGATCGGCTCTATAATGCGGAATGTTCAAACCGGTGGCGGTCTTTATTATGTAATGCACCGGCGGCACGCGGCGGCATCGTAATAGTAGAATAATAATAATACGGTCGGCTTGCCAAGCATTCGAACGAATAAAGTCCCGTGTACATATAGATAGGTATTTGATATTTTATTTTTTATTCAAATGCCATGATACTGAATCGGTTTTTATAATTGTTCGAATACCGCAACATTCGTCGGGTGCATCTTGCGCAAACGATCATTTTTACCATAATTACGGAAAACGTTTGCATAATAACGCACATTATAAAATGAGTATACAAGAGAAGAGTTAAAAAATACCTTCTTGATCACGAGATGAGGTGTACCGAGACGTAGTCTACGTATCTATATTTACATGCACAATAGGGTATAATACGGTATAGTTAACTCACGAGTATTCGAAAATCAGGGAACCGAGTTAAAAATTTGATTTATAGTGGTATATTATAAACTTGAGAACGGCAGAAAACTAATATAATATAGTTACCATCACCGTCGTCATTTTCCGATAGTTTAATTAAAAGTGCAGCGACGTTTATTTTCCATTGGAAGAATAATACACGCATCAATAATACGAGAAGTAGATGTTATAAATGATGTGCAAATTTAGTGAAAACCAAAAGTAAGAAGTATGCTTAGAGTGTCATACAAACAAAATTAATATGAAATGTCTTCATGCAATAACATTTTTTGTTTTGATTGTTTTTTCGAAGAACATAAAATTTTAATAAAGTTACTTATTCATTAACTGTTCATTGCTCTATAAATCTATAACTAACCAGAATAATTAAAAATGTGTTATGCAAACCATAAAACCATATACTTGGGTATTTAATGAATATTATATACAATTGTTAAGGGTCAAATATATATCTCATGATTTCTGATAAAACAATTCATTGTTGATGGATGACTTCGTGTGGCTATTATGAGACTCTTTTCGGGGTCTCACTTTGAATCAGTTAAAAAATATTATTAACACCGTCTATTAGCCACGCTATAATAATATGTATACAACATTTCAAATCATTTGAACAATTTTTTTTTCTAAAATTATTTTGAGTAATTCATCACAAAAGTGACATGGTGGCTTAGTCAAAAATAAGTGATACCCAAAAATGGATCTCGTGGCGCGCAGCGTGCTAAATTTAATAAAACTATAGTGTGTAATACTTTGCAAATTTAAAATTATTTATATAGCTTTAGTGTAGTCACTTGAGAGCACGGTCACCACCCTTCCGTTTTGGCCATAATTCGCTGCTGCATCAAAAAAAAAAAAATCCTACCAATATATACGATTAGGAAACTACACTTTTAATGAAATTGATTTGAACTTTGAACTTAATATGTACAATTAATATAAATTTGAGTGTTATAAATTGGTTCTGGCCCAAAATACTCGAATTTATTGTGGAATGTTTGCCACCCACCTTGCACTTAATTATTTGTTCGATTAATCGAAGGAACCGATAATAGGCCATATTGTGTTTCCTTCAAATTATAAAGATTGTTGAATTATTGATGTATAAAATTATCATGTACTTACACTGAAATCGGTCGTGTGCAAATTATTTTTATTTTATTTTTTTTGAACAATAATATTTTGGTACAAACCTGAAAACCATATTATAACCTATTGCTAGTACCTAACTGAATTCCCGCATACATTCGTAAAAGTATTCTAAGAATTGTAATTCCATCGCATGCGCGTGTTTGGGAAATACTATATTATTTTATACGAAAATGATATTCTTGCTGACAGAATGCACAGCGTAGTTATTAGATTTTAAACAAAATCACTTTTAGTTTGGCTATTTCGTCCGATAGACAAGATGACCACGCATCGTAAAAATACACCAAACTCGTTTTATCGAACGACACCGACAATTATTTAAATGATGATAGTTTATATCCAGTCGCATTCACATATTTATCGTTGACATTTAAATCGCGAGTTAAAAATTAAATAATAATTTAAACATGACGTAATGTAAATAGGTTCGTCGGTCGTCGCACTTTCGCATCTGTTATGTATATATATATGCTATCTATATGGTACTGTAGATATACGACTAAACCATAGCAGTAACTTTTACCTCAAAATGGGTTTTTTCTCATGAAAATAACATTTTGTTTAAACGGCAACGAGAACTATATTTATGATACAAGAACTGAAGAATGTATACAGTATAAAACTATAACTATAGCAAGATACGCACGAAAAATATATATTATATAGCTATTTAATATTTATGCAGCAGGCATGTCACAAAAAAATATTCTGGGTGTTCTTGGGCTAAACGATAACAATAATTTTATTAACAAATAACAATTATAATGACCAAAAATGTCATTTAGTAACATTTTCCTGTCTATAATATTTTCTACACGATCCAACCTCTAAAACCTCCTTAAGGGGATTGTAAGCCATGATTTTCTGTCTCTGTCTGTCTCACGCGAAACACAGGTACGAATTTAGACGTTTTTCTTTTTCCAACGTACCGTCTGATCAATTAATGCGATAAGAATTTGGAAAATTGATTTACATTCGTCGTGAAGTCTGTTTTAGATCGATTTTCCCACTTTTCTGATTTTGTCCCCAACAATTTCACAAAATAGAATTAAAAAAATTTGACACATAAAAATCAACAAAAGTTAAAGTCTGGGTATGTTTTTAACCTCTTTTTATAATATCTATTATGTAGGAAAAGATTTTTATCCTAAATCAGTTGCAACTGGTGATAAGGATTTTTTTTTCAAAACGGACCAGAACAATTTTTCGATTCGTTAAAAATCATTAGCACTATAAATATGGATTTTGGCTAGCACTACATATAGTGCATAAACCAAATAACATATAGACATAAATAGTTACCGTACATATTATACGTACGATTGTTTTCGCAGTAGACGATTCACGTGGTGTTCGATGTGTTCGATCTATACGTCCTGGCCGTACACTTTGTGTTTGCTGGTACTCAAACACGTCCAAATTCGACAGTTATAGATTTTCACCATAGACCATTCGGCAACCATTCGACCATTTGAGATTTTAAACCATTTTTTTTTTTTTTTTTAATAATAATATATTTCATTTGCAAAGTACTACGCACAATTGAACCGTGTACAAAAAATAAATAAATAAATAGAATTATATTTTACCGTAATAGATAAGATATGACAGTAAACTGCCTGCAGTGGTTCGGTTACATGACGATCAGAATAAATGTACAATACCTAATGAGATATAATATACGCCGTACATATTATTTTTACCACACATACAGTCGACGTTTCCGACGTAGAAAAAATGAAAAATAAAAAGTATAGACGGAATCATCAGATAAAAATAAAGAAATCATGATTAATAGCTTTATTCGACTGTATAGTGATTTCAAACTGTATAAATAATTCGTATATTTTGATTATTGTCCTTTTTTTGTTAAGAATGATCAACCGATAATATTATTTCCTTTCTTTTTTTTTTTTTTTTGTAAGGATATTATTATTATTTTATATAAATATCTTATTGTGGAAAAATGTCTTTGGCTAGTCACTTATGATAACATTCATAAATACAGCAGTACAAGTTTATATGGATACAACATTTTCGATAAAATATTTAAATATTAATAAAATTCGATCATAATTTGTATACTTAAAATGCTTAAAATAAATTAAAACTATTGTCGATACGACGGGTTAATAACTCATACGATTTTTTTTATAAAATATCATTTAACTATATTAAATGTTTTATTGGTATTACAATTATATATATATATATGTATATATGTTTTTTTTTTTATTTCCATTAAAAACTTTTCCGAACGGTAGGATAGAAGCAAAGTTATAACAGCAACTCTTTATATTGCAAATAAAAAAAATGATTGTTTCTATAAAAAATAAAACAATGTCATAAAGAATTTTACTGGGAATTAACATATATGGTTATTATCATAATAATAATTTTTGGATTTGGTATACTATAAAAATATAAAATACTATATTGTCAATAATGCGATTGAGAATAAGAGAGTTGGGAGTAGTAAAAAAAAATACATTCTTTCAAGTAATATAATTATGATAATTATGATCATCAAACCCTTATCGTTATGTTCACTATTCATTTTAATCGAAACTATAAAGAACTTAAATGAATTGATATGTAGTATTTCACTGTACGTATATAAGTATATTCCGTTTAATTCTTGCCTTTGAACGGTTATTTTACTATTCTAGTCTTCCATACAAATGCAATTTGTCAATATGAAATCACAACAATGTACTGCATGACGTATTAAAGTGATACGCAATCAACGTATTGATTATTAGAATACTATTATAATGCCGTCAGAAAAATATTTAGTATTAATATTTGCATATCTGCGGTTTAAATATCTAAAAGTATAGAGCAAAGATTACAAGAAACCTTTGTTCACTCACGGCACTTTAGTCTAAGTATTTTCAAAAAATGTTGAGCCACCCAATACATAGTATTATATCGTGTGTTTACAGTATTTATGTATTATAACTTCGATTTTCTTTAACTATAGATATGTAAAACAAAAACAAAAAAAAAAAAAATAAATGTAATACTATAAACATTAATTATTACATAACTAAATAACTAAAAAATTCCACTATATCAGACTTTTAGTGCCCTATTTGTGAACGTTTGATATAGAAGTACAGTTGTACCCCCCCTCCCCCTCGAATTAATACTATGAAGAATCTCTACCCCAATCACGTTACTCACTTATTTACCGTAAGTAATTTTATCGCGGTGTATCATAGTATATAATATATAACTACAGTACTCAAAGCCTTAGGAATTAACATAATATTACAACCTAGTATAATACTATAATTCCATCAGCTACATGCATTTATTATGTGTTAAATTAAAAATTATATTATAAATGACCAAATGGGTAATATTTTATTATCCTGTTCTCCCTGTATCTAACGCGTAAAGACAAAGTCGACCGTCTACAGTATGATGTCCATATGAAAACCCCTTAATTGTCCTCTGTCGTAGCATTTCCATGAACATATTTATACATATATGTTATTATAATATAAACTACCGAGCCAACATGTATTAATGTACGTGAAAAAATAATGATAATTTATTTCAAACGTGAACATTTTTTGTTCGCAATATTGTATCATGAAATCATGACACTGCGCGTCTCCCTTTATTACGGACGTCCTTGGACGATCTTCGTGACGTATGTACAATATAATACTATCATCGATGTTGTAATATATATATATATATATATATTATATATACATATTAATGAACCTGTTTTTCTTATAGAATTTTTCTAAAAAAAAACGAAAAAATTTTAAAATAAAACCTGTCTAAGCAGTCTTCTTTTTTCTTTTCCCGGACAAGACGTTGCTAAAGTTATAGGTATACGAAATCGCAATAGTGTAGGCTACGCGAGATATTGCAGCACTTCCTGCAGCTCCGCATGGGTCACAACTCACAAATGCGTTTGCATATCACGAGTATTAAAAATTATTAGTAATTATTGTTTCGGTCAGTTTATAACACAATGTGCAAATATAACATGTACAAAAACTTAAATATTACATGTAAAGTATACGTTATAGTAATTATTATGATTATATATAAGCACGAATAGAATGAGATGAGGTTAATCCTACGGACGTCAGTCAACTAAATGAACATAATATAATATAATCCATGGTATGGCGCGGGCCGTACACGTGACACGTATATTAACAATAAATTTTGGTATTCCGTCATATTGGTCTACATCAGCGATTCTTCGCCTGTGGTCCGTGATGCGACATTTCTGGTCAGCGTCTGGTTCAGCGTCTTTCTGGTTGTACTCACAAACAATACAAGTGGATGATATTAAAGTGTATATGAAAAAAAATTGGTGACTAGAATAATAGTAATTCTTGTTGATAAACTCTGGCCGTTCTCGTGGTTTTAATGATTATTTTTAGTTTTTTACAGGGATCCACGTGCCACAAAAAGTTAAGATTCTAAAAATCACCAACCGGTCTACAATCATGACATAGGAATAGGTAAGGCCGTAAAGGTTTGGAAAGCCTTAATATAAGACATAAGCGCAAGTAGGGAGGGGGGATCCGAATTTTAGGGACTAAGTTAAAATGTCGATTAAAACATAATATTGCAGTTGATACTGAAATAATATTAAATACATTTGTTAAAACCAACTGAGTATAATATACAGTGCCTTTAAAAACATTGTACTTTTTACGTAATATTTACAAATAACAAATCCCTAATATAATATACATAAATGATAAATGTACTTTAAAAAACAATTATAAATTATTGTAATAAAATATTTGTAAAAACTGATCGTTTCGTTTTTAATGAATTTTATAGTTATTAAAATTTTGAAAAAAAATACACTATCATGAATAAATAGTAATAATATAATACATGATAATACTACATTATAGTACCTACTATCACGGATAATATTACATTTTCATAAATCATGATCACTTAATAATATTATATCATCAGTTGCGGGTATACTGAACTTTATATAGCACAAACAATTTAATCTGAATCTTCCTACCCCACTAATTGGTATTAATTTCATTGTAATTCATTATAGTTTCAAAAGTTTTTAATTAGTACTTTAAATATAAATTGCATAGGCATAACTCCAATTATAATCACTCAAAATCTAAAAGGTAGTAAATTTAAATTGTAATCAAAATAAATGAATCTGAACATAAATATTTAGAATGTTTTTCATTTTAATAAAATGTATTTAAAATTGTATATGGAATCATTAGTTTAAGTTAGACATTTGAAAACTTTATTTATTATTGTATTATTGATAGTTATAAACTATTAAAATGTAATATATTTGAAAAATAAAATAAGAAATGATTCCTTGGATCTTGAAATAATTGATTAAGCTTATACAAAAAGAGTTATTTAGTAACTAAGAAAAATTTAAATTTGACTTGAGATATGAATATTTTCTTTTAAATATAAAGTTTATTATTTTTAAATAATAATTTTAAGATCCAATAAAAAGTTATTGATTTTAATTATTTCAAAATATTATTTAGATTACAAAAAGTACATATTTATTGCAAATTTTAAAAAATTAATAATATAAGTTGAACAAACATAATTACATTTAAAATTATTTTTTTTATAATTTATTTCAAAAAATTTAATCTTTTAAAAACCTAAAATAGAATTGTAAAGGGCTTCGCTGGATTCCGAAATATTTATATATTTGTATTAATATCTAATAAAAAAATTATATTCAGTATCAAAAAGAAAATAATTTAATTTGGACTTAGAAATGACTGTTAAGATTTAATTTTAATTTTAAATGATGCTTTATATTATAATATAAATACGATTGAATGTACTATACTTAGTTATTATTGAAAATATAATCTTTTAAAATCCTAAAAAAAAAAAAAAAAAAAAAAAATGGACATAAGCTTCCTGGTTTCTGAAAGATTTTATAATTTCTAGAATATTTTAAACCCGGTAGTGGTGGGTACTATAAAATAGTGGCGTGGTAAACATTTTATGAACAACGATGCACAACATATTATAATTATTACACACGCAAATCTTTCATATAGATGACGTAAACAGTAGACATGCAGTGAAATGTTTAAAGGTTGTATATTTTATGGTTTTGACCTTATAATCCAATAGTTTGGTGTTTTGAGAATAAAGAATAATGCTTATTTCAATACCTACAAATTAAAACAATTAATAATAACGAAACGTTTAAGCACCTGCAAAATGAGCAAATGTAACAAATTACAACCGTTACTCCAGTTAGCGTATTAAATCTCATTTACAACAGCTCAGTGAATACTTTCCAAGATCACACCATGTACCTTGTGGTTCTATCCAATGGTTGAATTGGAAATAAAAGTAAGGGCGCACTCTAAATATTATAATATGGTAGGACAGTTAGCGTTCCAAAACATATGAATCTAAAAGTAACTCGAATAAAATTAAGGAGTGCGCTATAATATGGAGAAAAATGAATAGTAACTCTGTCCCTCTGCATCGCCCCTCAAATCAACCAATGGTCCTACCATAATAAAAACGATGTAACTGCGAACGTATGGGTGGGTACACGCGTGTTGACACTCGTGGTTCGATTTGAACCACAGAATTAAAAAACAGCTGGATAACAGACAAGATGAGTATTTCCGAAGCTTGGCAGCCATAGTATGCTAATAGGACAAATGTTATTGATTAAGCCACGAAGTACCTATGTACAAACAGATAACAATATCAATATTAAAAATTAATAATAATAATAATGCAAAAAAATTGTTCGGGTTTTATCACAAGAATCGTAGGATTTGCTTCATTAGTATAATATGGCAGCCAGACTTCATATATCTTAATATGGACTTGAACATTAAGTCGGCTATTTTAATATAATTGTTCTATAAATCTGTCATCTGAATATGTTTCTCGATTACGGTCGTTCGCTGTTGAACTATTATTTAAATTAATTAACTACCGTTTCAGTATTAAAATTAATATGCTTTAAGAATATTAAAGATGAATAGGAGATTTTTTTTTTTGATTTTTTCTAATCATGATGGTTTATTATAATTTACAAGCAAAAGTTATAAGTTATTTTTATTAAAAGGGAATTAATTTAATCAGCGCCAGTCGTCAATAGAAAAATACGAGCAACACTTGACATATAATACTACCTAATACCTTCAACTATACGGCGTACAGTAAAAATGAAATATTATTTTACGAGACCAAAACAAAATATTTTTAACTTGTTTTAATATTTTAATAAAGCTTATAAGTAAAACCGAACGTTTTGGAAAATACTGTAAAAAAAAAAAAAGAAAAAGATCCTACGACATTGATGTACCTGAATTGCCTATATATATCGCCGCATAATCGATTTTGGCTTTAATTATTATCAAGAATATTATTTTAAAACGTTGCTAAGCAAATGTAATAACGAATGTAATGTCTATAAACAAATGCGATTATCTTTATCGTCACAGATCTAGCGTGATTAGTAAACCCTCGAGATACACCCGGTTAATAAGTACTCTTATTATATAAAATCATAGGTACGTCTCTCGCATAACATTTTTAAAAATCATTATGAGTATTAAGACTTGTATGTTGCTGAAAAAGCTCTACTAAATTTGTAGATATATAGTAGCCAATAGGAAAGTGTAATTTAATACGGGTTTTGTAAAAATATACAAAATATATAATGATAAGAATAATTAAAAATTCGCAATTTTTCTGTTGTTTTATGAAAAGTATGATATAAATAATCAATAATTACAGGGACAGAAAATAAAAAGTAGATTCTAACACTCCGTTCAGAATCAAATATTTAATATACCTGTTTATTGTATTCTACAAACATTCTTAACTCTGGAAGTAAATCCAGCTTATCTGACAAGTGATTCCGAAAAGAAATTTTTTTTAAAAATCACATCAACATCCGGGGCTATTGCTTGCGTACAGCTTACGAGATGGTGTATTCTATGACGATTTAGACGAAGTAAAATAAATCGAAAATAATAATACATTAATAAAAACGATGTAGCCTCCAGCGTTTAAGTATACGCATGTTTGTCGCTCGTGGTTCGATCTGAATACTTCTCGATTACAGTCGTTCACTGTTTAATAATCTTGTCCGTTTCTCTGTTCAAAATACTTTATACGAATATTAAAGACAAATAAGATGATTTATTTTTCCACATACGATTTACAATAAATTATGAGAAATTTGTAAGAATCATTTTTGCTAAAAGTGAATTCATTTAATGAACGCCAATACTTCGGGGTTCTCAATAGACGTAACTGAAAAATACACACATTCACACACTTTTAGGCTAGAATAACTACACTATCTTGGCCAACTAACGGACACTTATGCCATGTCTTAGAGTCTAAGAGACACAACAGAGTTGAACTATCACAAGAGATAATACAGTCCATAGAGCACAACATTTTAATATGGTTACAAATAGAAATCTTTGTGTTACAAATTACAATTATAAGAGATGACAGTTGTTAAGTAAGATTACTTCACATATTCCACGACTAGTTTAAGGATGAAAATTATTTTAAGCTTTTAAAATTTATGATTTTTATTCACAATATCAAAGTGCTTGGCCAATATAAAACGTGAAGTTTTAACTATATGAGCCAGTGTCTGTAATATTAGAATAATTTCATATAGTTCAAAATAATGTTTGCGTCATTAAGCAACTCAATTACAAATATTCCAATGTAATTATTCTAATACTTCTAATTATTAATGAACATATGTATTTAATAACTAATTTATATAAATAAATTTAAAATAAATTATTTATTATACTTTGTTTTGGAAACAATTTATTATTTACATTGAAAAATTACTCTTAAAAAATTTGTCTCGTCAGTATAAAACTTCAAATAGCAGAATATGTTTTCAAATAAAATGTTACACGTATAAATATTAAGACTATATCTATTTTCACATAACTAACACTAATTAAAAGTAATTATAATTTTTTTTTTTTTAGATATAAACAATAAAATATTTTAAAATCAAAATAATGAACTTAAGGTATTATGGTTGATGATCTCGTTTTAGTATAAAATATATTATCTATTTCAAGTTTGATATCATGCTTCAGTTCTTGATTTTTTATGTTTCCAAGCCTCTGTGTCACATACCGCCCGTATTCTGAATCTTCGTCAATATCAAATCTATCTATATTTTCGTTAGACATATTAGTCAATGCCGGATCTAATAATAAAGTAATATTTTTTGATGTTTCACTAAGAATTTGTTCGGGTATAATATTACTCTTAAGAAAATCTAATGTCTAGAAATAAATAATAATAATTGAAATATAAAAATAAAATAATTTAAACCAGGTTATACAATGTATTAAACAAATCTAGGTACCTTAAGTTTGATATCCCGTCTTACAGCTTTATCTTTGAAGTATTTAAGTCTTGTTATAACATAATTTCCATATGCTTTATCTTCATCAGTTAATACACTGTCCTGTTTGGTTTTGAAAACCTTTGATACATGTGCTAATAATGACACAGTTGATTGATCAAAAAGTGATGCAACATCATTGTGTGGTTCCATATCAATATCTTCTGGCATTATTTTAGTTTCAGCTTGAGAACATATCTAAAATAAACATTTATTATTCATAATATCTTAAAAATTATCTTGAAGTGATTATCAAAATTAAAATAAATTATTATAATCCAGTATAATTAGTGTTAATAAGTTATTAAATTGCACTACTGCACCCACTGTTCAGACACTACTTGAAGGTATATTTTTTACAAGTCAATCATGACTATACAATTGTCAAAATATATAACTATCAAAAAACATAAGTTATTATAGGAAGAAATATATTGAGTACTTATTTAAACTATTAAAAATATAATCACTTTTTTTGTGAAGTAAAATTATAAATTTGTTTTAATTTATATTATACATAATTTACGAGAATTTAAAGAATTTAAGTATATGATTGAATAGATGTAAATAAGTAGAATATATATGTCATACATAAACTACTGAATCAAAATAACTTTCAGTTAATATTTTCTGAATTTATTTAGATTAAAATTTACAAGAAAATAATGAAGATATTATTATTACTATTAGTGGAAAATTTACATTTTTTAAATATTATTGACTTTGATTCAATTTTTCTAATTAAATGAATAATTTAAAAAAAGTTAATACATAAATCTTAAGATTTTAAGATTTATGTATTAACTTTTATTTATTTAATGCTGATTCTTATACCTTTATGATTATTAAGGTATAAGAATCAGCATTAAATAAAAATTAAATATAAATGTTATTTCAATTGTTTTTAAAAATATTGTACATTTAATTTAAATATATAGGATTACTTATTAAATGAGAAATGTACAGGGTATGAATTAGTGAAAAGTAAAAATAAAAAATGCCGTCAAAGAACCCTAAAATTTACCCCTTAACCTGGCTGGTTGGTAATATATGATTGATATATTGATTAATATATGAACACTACATAAAGTAAAGCAAAATAAATTTATAGTATTCATATAGAAAAATATGTCAATACAAAATATAGTGGATCTTAAACTAGGAATTTAATTTTAAAAAAACAATGGTCATAGACATAATTAAGAAACAATTCTTCAGTGTAATTCATATATTGATACAATGAAATAATTATCAAGGTAGCCACGGTTAAGATGAGAAACCTAGTTGCAATAGTTTTTCCACTACAATCAAATTTCTTTTTAACCATAACCATATCTTAATATAATATTGAAGTTGAATATAGTATCTAAACTCACTAGAGTCTACATACAGCAATATTTCCAAAATACAGTCAACATTTATAAATAGAGGTTTCTTTTGTATTATTAAAAATAAAACATATACCTTAGATTGTGAAATATCTTGTTGATTAACAACAGTATTTTTAAAAGAGGGTACAGTGCATTCACCATAATCTTTATTATAAACATGACTAGTTTCTTTCATTTTTACAAGTGTTGATACTTCCGTAGATAGATCTAATGACAAGGTTGTTTTATCAGAAATGGAATCTACTTCATTTTGTGATCTGTCATCAGTAACTTTTTTTGGGATTTTATTTTCAACTAGATTTAATGCCTGTAAAAATTAACATATTACAAATAGAATACTGAGTTGGACATAATAATGTTTTATTTTATATCATTAATAATATAAAATTAATTGTAAATAATTTTAAATAAAAAATATGTACTTCTTTATGCAAGTCTAAATCACATGTATGTAAAAACAAATTTACGCTAGTTATTTCTTCATGTTTCTTCATATCTGTATCAGTCTGATGCAGCACAGTTACTGGTACACTCAAAGAATTACTATGAATTACTGGCATATTCAAAGAATTACTAGAAGTTGATGGATTTTCATGAAGTTTTGCAGGCTGAAATCATAAACCTCTAATGTAAAGAATAATAATTAAAAATAATGAACTAAGAAATGTATACATCACAAACAATTGTGTTATCCACTTCATGTTCACATTGGCCATCATCCATGAATTGTTGGTTGTCTATAAGATTTACATTTTCTTGATTATTCAATTCAACATTAGTCTGATTCAGCACAGTTATTGGTGGTGTACTTGTAAAATGATTAGGACTTAATGTAATTTCATCAAGTTTTTTAACAGGCTAAAATAATAAGATACATTGTAAAGGAAAATACATTTAAAAAACAAGAAAGGAATATTAGTACATTTGAAATACTCAAATTCATCTCATTTTTATTAATTTCTTCTTTTGGTTTCGGATTTTCTCCTAAATTAAATAACTAAAAAAACAACGCTCATCAGTATCGACAAATCATAGAAAACAAAGATTTTATCACTACAATCATATTTGTATTTAACTAAATCTCAATCTACATCGAAGTCCAGTATAGTTTCTTAACTCTCTAGTCTACGTACCAACAATTTTTACAAAATACAGACAACTTCTTTGAATATTGAGGTTTAACTATATTATTATGTACCTTAGATTGAGTATCATCTTGTTGAACAACAGCATCTTTAAACATCAGTTCAGTAAAATCTCTAGAATCTTTATTAAAAGAACAACTAGTTTTTTTATCTTTGAGAAGTGTTAATATCTCTATAGGTAAATCTAATGACAAAGTTGTTTTACCAGATATCAAATCAACTTCATTTTGTAATTTATCATCGGCAACTTTTTCTGAAATGATTTTATTTTGAACTAGAGCTAATGCCTGTAAAAAATGAATGTTATACAAAATTTAGAACACTTGTTTAAACATGATGACTTTTTGTTTAGTAGCATTAAACATTTAAAATAATGTAAAATGATGTGCACATAATTTTTTTAACAAAAAATAAATACTTTTTTATGCAAGTCTAAATCATGTGTAAGCAAAAACAAATCTACACTAGTTATTTCATTATGCTTCTTCACATCTGCATTTGTCGGATTCTTTACTTTTACTGGCACATTCAAAGAATAGCTAGATGATGTATTTTCATGAAGATTTAGAGGCTAAAATCATTATACAACTATGTAAAGAATAATAATTAAAAATAATGAACTAGAAAAAGTATACATCACAAACAATTGTCTTATCCACTTCATGTTCACATTGGTCATCATCCTTAATTTTTAGAATATCAATACCATGCATATTTTTTTGTTTCTTCAATTCAACATTGGTCTGATGCAGCACAGTTGTTGGTGGTGTAGTATGACTAGGACTTAAATTAATTTCTTGAAGTCTTTTTACAGGCTAAAAATAATAAGATATCGTGTAAAGGAAAATACATTTAAATAATAAAAAAGGAAAATTAGTATATTTGGAATTCTCAAATTCATCTCATATTTATTAAGTACTTCTTTTGGGGTCTGGTTTTCAGCAGATTTTAAAAACTAAAAAAATAATGTAACAATGTATATTAATCTTGACAATTCATGGACAATTGTTTTTCCACAATAATCAAATTTCTTTTTAACTAAATCTTAATATAATATAACTTTGAAATTGAATAGTGTCTAAAACTCATTAGAATCTACATAGCAACAATTTTTTTTTTCATAAAAAAGTCAACTTCTATGTATAGAAGGTTTTACTATATTATTAAAAATAAAATATATAATGTACCTCAGATTTTGTATCATCTGGTTGAACAGCAGTATTTTTAAATGTAAATTCAGTATATTCTCCATAATCTTCATAAAAAAAATGACTATTTTCTTTATTTTTTACAAGTGTTGATACTTCCATTGGCATATCTAATGACAAAGTTGCTTCACCAAAAATAGAATCAAATTCATTTTTTGATCTGTCATCAGCAACTTTTTCTGGAATGATTTTATTTTCAACTAGAGTTAATGCCTGTAAAAATTATCATAATACAAAATTAATATACTTAGATACACATAATAATATTTATTTTATAGCATTAATTGTTTAAAATAAGATAAAATTAATTATAAATAATTTTAAATTAAGAAAATGTACTTCTTTATGTAAGTCTGAATCATATGTGGGCAAACACAAATCTACACTAGTTATTTCTTCATACTTCTTCACATTTGCATCCGTCTGATGCAGTACAGTTACTGGTGCGTTCAAAGAACTACTAGGAGTTACTGGTGCATTCAAAGAACTACTAGGAGTTACTGGTACATTCAAAGAATTACTAGAAGTTGATGTATTTTCATTAAATTGTACAAGCTAAAATCATAAAACTAATGTGTAAAGAATAATAATCAAAAATAATGAACTAAGAAATGTATACATCACAAACAATTGTCTTATCCACTTTATGTTCACATTGGCCATCATCCATGAATTGTTGGTTATCCATAAGATTCACATTTTTTTGATTATTCAATTTAACATTAGTCTGATGTAGTACAGTTGTTGGTGTTATACTTGTAAAATTATTAGGACTTAATGTCATTTCATTAAGTTTTTTAACGGTCTAAAATAATAAGATACAGTGTAAAGGAAAATATATTTAAATAATAAGAAAGCAAAATTAGTACATTTGAAGTACTCAAATTCATCTCATATTTATTATGATTAACATCCTTATCTTTTGGCAGTGAGGTATTTTTCATAACTACATTTCCATCATTGAATATGGATGATTTTTGAATATTATAAATACCAACATTGCTCATGATATTTTCAATAGGACACTGAAATATTTCTGCAATACAAAATAAAAGTTGTCAAATAATAATTAACCTTTTCACTACTCCAGAGTCCAGGTGTAAAGTTAAAAGAAATTTGTAATTTTTTTGTTCAAAACAATAGTTTTTTCTATTATTTTTAACTTTTTCAATGAAACTTTCTTGATTGATTTAGGTGTGTTAAAACTAAATTAACAAGAGTAAAACAAGACGATTATTTATTTTATTTTATTACCCTTAGTGCTACCGACAATGTCCACATTGGGTTTTTCCTTTTCTGTTTCCAAACCTATAGACGTAGAGCCTTTAACATATTCCATTATTGTTGTTTTCTTAATTAAATCTTCTTCAATAGGTTTTAGTGATTGAATAAATTTCAACAGAATACAGTGTTCTATGGTTTTATTATGATTATTGGCATTTTCGCCAACAATTAACATGGAGCATGTAGAACAGTGAACTGTAGGCCTAGTACTATGATTTGTGTGTTTTGCTTCATTGTGTTTATCCCAGATGGGTTTTTCTTCGCACATAATATCACATTCAATACAATAATAAGACAAAGTATTCAAAACACGATCTTTATACTGTCGCAACAAATTTAATAACTTCATTTTATGTTTAAAATACTTTGTGTACTGGTCAAAGAGTTGTTTGTTGCCTAGTGTCAACTTGATATCACTATTAGACTCTATGCTTCCATTAAGTGCATTTTCATATGTTTTGTCAGGAAGAACATTTTTTATACATAAGCTCTGTAATTAATTTGTAAAATTAAATAAATATTTTAATTAATTATAAAAATTCTTGAAATGTACAATTAAATAGGTACTAACTTTATAAATAATAATATTTAATATTTAAAACTAACAAATACGTGAAAAATTCTAATTTCGCATAGATTAACATTAAACTACAACCAATATTTTACTGCTTAACCAATTTAAAAAGTAGTCTTAAAGTATTAACACAAAATTATAGGTACCTGCAATTCTTTAACATCAACCAAGGGGGATGGTATTCCCTTATCATCAAGATTAGTCGACTCTAAAATTAACCACCATTAATCAATATTATTTAACTATACATTTAGCACTAAAAGTATATATTATTAAATATTTAATAATTCATTTTTCTAAAATAAATAAAAATTGTACTAATTTATGTAGTTTTCCAATTGTCAATAAATTACTTTTTTAGATTTAGTCAATAAATTATTATGACATAAACATAACAACATAAATTTATAACTTTCCAATTAAAATAAAAACTATTGTTGGTAAAAAGAAGTAGTAAAATATACATAAAATATAACTTACTTTTATTCACTAGGGCATTATTTTCATGTTCTTTACTATCAGTTTTTAATATTTTAATAGAGTCATTTTTTTGTCTTTGATCTTTAACAATTGGCTTCTTAATAGCTGGAGTTATAACTGTAGTTGCACCATTGTTTTCTTTAGTCGCAAGTGTTTTAGGGCTCACAAATCTCAAAAGAATATGTTCACTTGTAATCATATGAATATTATAATCATGAATTGAAGTATGAAATTCAATCTTGCATGTAAAACACAGAAATGAGACTTTTGATGAGGCACTTGAGTCTTGATCCCCATGGTAATGTAAAATATCAGTTTTATTTGGGTTTCTATTAATATCATTAAAGTTACTTGCCATAAACGTACAGAATGTAAAATTTTTTAAGATACTAATATTATGAAATACTGCCATATGGTGATTTATTACTAATTTATTACTGTACATGAACAAATTGCATTCCATACAAAAATAAGAAAAGTTATTTTTAGTTCTGTAGCAGTTTACAATATGTTGCGCTGAAATTACATGCTTTATATGATTAGTAATATCTGCAGTGGAATAATTACATAGAGTACACTCAAAGGTATACTTTGATATTATATTAATATTATTTAAATCTGTAAAATCATAATAGTATTGACAGTTTGACAAATGTGATACCAAAGATTTAATATGCCAAATTACTGAAGAACCACATAGTTTACACTCACACAAGCCATTTGTTGTACTTTTAAATCTATTGAATACTATTTCTGGCTTATTTGGAAGTTGAATATCCCAGTTTTGAACAATATTTAACTTCTCAGTTTTACTAGGTTGATCCAATTGTTCTGATAGTTTTATCTTTTTTGGGTTCATCTTAGCAGTAGAACATAAATGATCGAAACACTTTAATGTTAAATGTTCAACAGTTAAAGAATGAAGATCTATCATTTCAGGACTACAGTAAAACTGAACTTTACAAAACTTGCAAAAATAATCATAAGGTGTTTTAATGCGAGTAACTAATTCTTTAACATAAGCATGCATTTGTGTATCTTTAAATTTTTTACAATGGGAACAAAAATATAATAGTTTATGTTTATTTTGAAAAAATCGATTCATAACTTCAGACATGAGAATTGGTATACCAATTTTATTACCTTCAGAACGAAGAGAATTAGTATTTTTAAAACTATTTATACAGCTTTGCTCTCCATATATAATAAATTTACAATCTTTTTGAGTACAAACATGAGATTGCAAATTTTTTATCTTGTGGCTACTTTCCAAATGTGATATTGACATGATATGACATTTCCAAACATTAAATACCAGGGTTTCAAAATTACATACAAGACAATGATAAATCAATTTAACTTTCTTAAATTGATTTGAAAAATCTGTATCCCATATCTCAACTTTATTCAGTAAGTCACTTATGTTATTATACTCATGCATCTTGGACACTTTGGTACATATTACACAATTTTTACAATCAGATGAATTTCTTAGTTTAGATTTGCCCATTTTAAAATCTGAAAAATAATTTAAAATCAAATGTTTTATAATACAATTTACATTACTTAAAAAAAAATGGTCAAACATAAGTTGAACTGAAAAAACTAAAAGGTTATGTATCAGGAATTTGACAACTTATAGCTTTTACGAAGCAAAAGTAATACCAGATCTAAATTTGATTAGGGAGGAGGCTAAAACCTTAACGTAGAAATAATCTATGACTTTTGAGGTTTTATCATAAGCCTAACTACCCATAGTTAATTTATTGATTAGGTACAAGTAAACATTATTAAAGCTAAAAACATAAGTACACTGAGTAAATTAAAAGTACCTAGGAATTTTATTGGTTTTTTTCTTATGTTTAGAAAAATTGTATATTAATTACAAGCAACTACCATCTTTATATACTTAAATACTTAATTATCAAATTCTAGATATATAATATCATAAGAAATTTTATGATAGTATGATTTTAGTATGGATTTACTTTACAAAAAAGTAAAAAGGTAAAATAAAATAAAATTTGATGATGAAGTTCAATCAGAATCCGAAATAACATTTAATTACTTATATGAATTTTTATCGCCTTAAATCACATGTTTTCATTTTAACAACAGGTTATATGAAGTATATGAAAAAAATGTCTATGAAAATGAACAGTAAATAAAAATTACAGTAAAATTGTATTTATAATTTTACAATAAATATCAAAATAAGTTAATATAGGTATAAAACAAAAACTATTTTATCTAATGAGTTTTTTTTCTTGCTTTACCTTAAGCCACTTCTCTTAGTACCTACTTCATATAAATGTAATGATTTAAACAAATTATTCTCAATATACAAAATCATTTGAATGTTCAAGTTTTCTTGTTATTAATTTCAGAGATAAGATTTATGTTACTTTTTCTTCGTATAATGTTTTTGGTATTTAGTTGTTTTTGTCGAAAAAAAATGGTAGGTAGATATTTAAAAACATACCTATACATCAAAACTATTCTTTAGCATCGGAGAAAAATGTGTGCAAGACTAAAATTGTATGGGATCCTTTTTGATACTCGAGAGCGGTGAAAGCCAAAAGCGCGAAAGGTCAATTTTTTCGATAGTCCAAAAGCGGCAAAAGCCCAATATGAATTTGCGCTTTTGTACCTTAGTAGTGGTATTACCAGCTCTAAAGTCAAATCCAATATAAAAGCATGGAACTTATACATAGAAAAAAAATATTTCCAGATTGGATTACTTAAAAACTGTGGGATTCAAATTTCAAATTAAGGTACTTAATTATTCATTTTTTTTTTATTGATCTTACACAAAACATCTATTAGTTGTTGCTATTAAATTAAATGGGTACAATTTTTATAATTATTTATATATTTTTATATTTTAATACCTACACATTTTATAATCACGAACAGCATAGTATATTAATAACTATATGATTTTAATTAAATGTTTTTAACTATAGGATTTTAATAAAATACACTTTTTTTTAATAAAATTAATTTGCGCTTTTGGGTTGCATTTGGGTGATATTTTGCGCTTATGGGCTACAGCCCTCGAGAGGACCCCCGACAGAGCCCTTCTTAACCCGGCAATGCCCGCGAGTTTTACTTACGGCAAAATAGTACCCAAGTGGTGCGTCATAATATTACATAATAACGCGCGTTTACATGGTGACAGTACCAAGTAACCGTACCGTCCATAACATGTGCTGCCCAATGATTTACACCATGTTAGTTCCATGACAGAGCAACCGTCAAGGTTTACTGTCGCCATATGTAAATGCGCATGAAAATACGAACCTCGTGTGCTGTCGACAGTGACGAGCGTCAAGTAATGATGGATATTTTTCAGTGGTCCAGTGTACACCAGTGTCCGCGATCGATCAATTCAATCACAATGAATTGATGTGTTGGACCTGGTCTTGGGTTCGTGATGTATTGAGAAACGGAACAATATTGTATGTTGATGATGCATTAGTGCGCACCGACTAATGACTACTCGGTACCTATAATACCTACTCACTAGCGTATATATAAATATATGTGTAGCACTAGTACTTGGAAATGTAGAACTATGGACTTAACGATTTCCAAACAGATTATTACCGCGTAAAATACACGGACGTAATATTATCATAATATCGTTTATGGTAAAATAAAATATTATTATTCGTCAATATTGTGTATAATAAACGTTTCGGTTATTTACGATATTACGGAGGCGTAGATAGATATCGGGGAATACCAAATGGCAAATTATATTTCCATTGCGGACAATTTGTGCTTGTATACAAAATTAGAACTGTACATCACACAATACTACCTATACACAATAGCATCGATTAATTAATACCGTATATTTAATCCATGACAATGCATAGTATTGAACTTCAATAATTTCAAATATCAAAAAACTTCAATAATTGAAGTAAACCATAGACAAGGATACTACAAGTAAACGACACGCGTATGTCGTACATAATAATGTATTCATGTCGGTCATCACTCATTATAAGTCAATTAATACTCATAAATCATAACTGTTCTTTACTAAGCTATGTTGGCCATTGGGTAGTAACCGAAGGCACGATTTTAGATTTCTCATTGCGGGGCTCATTTTTTTTTTTTTAATAACAACACAGTGTTGATACCCTCCGGTCTTCAATAAAAATAAAATATAAAAAATAGTACAAAAAAAAAACTTTAAATTTAGCTCAGCCTGTCTTACAAACGTACAACCATTGATTAAAAATATTATAAATATTACGGTATTTATAATCAATGGTATAACTTAGCAAATATACGTTCAGTACAACTTTTAGATTCTGAACGGAGTGATGGAATCTATTGGTTTTACAATGATGTGTGTGTGTGTTTTTTTTTTTTGTGACTGAGGACACGATTTTTGGTAGTAAAAATGCTTCTATTTTCTCAAACAGCAACTTTTCTGAAAGGGAAGTGAATGTAGTTGGTACTTTGGCGAGTCAAAAATCCAACTTTTTTAATACTTTTTTAAAAAATCGAAAAAAACGATAAAAAAAAACGGGGGGCCTCGCTTTGCTGTACAGTTGGGGGTGGGAGTGTACCTCGTTTATAGGATAGGTCATTATTATATTGGATTTGTTAAATTTGAATGCAATGATAGATATCATTGTATACGAATAACGATTCTTAACGGAGTTAATATGGTTGTCTAAAATGTGTATATAATAATATAGTATTTTATATTTAAATTGAATTTTAATACAATTTCGTAAACATTTAAATTGAAAACAGTCATAAAATTTTTCCCCTTAAGTATGGTAGAAATTTTTTTATATATTTTTGAAGGCAAGAATATGCACAACCTAGTGTTAAAATGTTGAATCTTAAGTATAAACAGAAAAAAATTTTATGAATTTTCAACCACAAAATAACTTGCAAATTATCGCGATTTTAACATATTTTATACAAAGTTGAACTTTATGGGCTTATAAAAAAATTTTAGAGAAACCATCTCCAATATTTTTTAGTTACAATTAGAGTAACTTATATTTAATCCTTTAATACATTTTAAAGAGTTTTCGGACAGCCAAAAAATTTTTATAGATATTTAAAAAAAAAAAACTTACAAAAATCGAAAATTTAAATTGTCTATAAATAAGTCAAAATACTTTAAAAACTTAACCATATATAGAGAACACCAATATAAAGATTTGTAAAAATTTCAAGTTGTTGCGGTTTTTCGTTTTTGAGTTAAAGCATTTTAAAAAAACCGATATGATTTGTCAGTTTAGAATTTTATATATTATATATTATATTTTACATGTAATTTTATGTCAATATTCGCTGTTCAAACGCTTATAAAAAAAAATTGTGCTATGGATTTTAATAATTTTTGAATGACAATAAAAACTACTTATGTGGAATCTTCTATTAAATTTTCAAGTATTTTGTATTAGTCAATTTTTCTTTATCACCGATTATAAAAAAAAATGTAAAAAATTCGAATTTTTTAAATGTCTATAAGTGGCTTAAAAATCAATATAATATTTTGAAAAAAAATATGACATAAAGGAAATGCCTATCTTAACAACTGGTGAAAATTTCAAGTTTCTGCGACTTATACTTTTTGAGTTATAACAAATATTTAAAACCGTTTGACCATAAATTGCTATTTTATGCAATTTCGTAAAAATTTAAATTTCAAACGGTCATAAAATTTTTTCCTTTGGGTCCGGTAGAAATTTTTTTATATATTTTT